>JAVTVY010035731.1:0-149723 GCA_036873755.1 Hanleya hanleyi | reverse complement strand
CACTCTTACAAATGAACAATCTCACTCCTCATTTTCCATGAAACTCAAAAACATGTAGCGGTAGCTCACTCCCTAACACTGCTTTGATGCTCAAGCATATGTATCTCACTCCTTAACTCCACGGTAACACTCCAACAGATGTCACTGCTCAACCTTGCCCTGACAGTCAACCACTCCTTAGCACCACTTTAACACTCCAACATACGTTCCTCCTTAACCTCGATTTGATACTGGTCTGTACAGTTCTCCCTAATCCCATTCTTACACTGACCTACACGTGCATTCCTCCCTAATCCCGCTTTGACATTTGGCTACATGAATTTCATCCGTAACTCCGTTTTGAAACGAACTACACATACCTTCCTCCCTAACCCAGCTTTGACAATAGATTACAGATACGTTCCTCCTTAACTCCGCTTTGAAACTGGACTACATGCACATTCCTCTCTAAACCTCGCTTTGACACTCGACCACACTAACATTTCTCCCTAACCCCGCTCTGACACTAAATTACACAAACATTACTCCCTAACACCGATTTGACAATGACCTATACGAACATCCTTCCCTAACCCCGCTTTGACGTTGGACTGCACATACATTCTCCCTAACCCGCTTTGTAAGTTAGTTTGACCATACATCTTTGATATTTAGGGCGCTAACCCCGCTTTGGCATTGGACTACGCGAACATTCTTCCCTAACCCGGCTTTGACACTGATTACACATACATTCCTCCCTAACCCCGCTTTGACACTGGACTAGTCTGCAGTAGCATTCCTCCCTAATCCCACTTTGACACTGACCTACACGTGCATTCCTCCCTAATCCCGTTTTGACATTGGGCTACATGAACTTTCATCCGTAACTCCGCTTTGAAACGGACTACACATATGTTCTTCCCAAACTCAGCTTTGACAATAGATTACAGATACATTCCTCCTTAACTCCGCTTTGAAACTGGACTACATGAACGTTCTTCCCTAACCCCGCTTTGACACTGATTACACGTACATTCCCCTCTAACCCAGCTTTGACACTGGATTATGCATGTTTCTCCTAACCCCACATTGATACTACACAACAGTTTACGTTTCTGGTGAACCCAGTTTGGCACAGCACTACATGTATATTTCTCCCTAACACTCCTTCGACACTGGATTATACGAGCGTTCCTCCCTAGCCCCGCTTACAGTGACACTAGACTACATCTACATTTCGCTCTAACCCTGATTTGAAACTGGACTACACTAACATTCCTCCCTAACCCCAATTTGGGAATGGACTACACAAACATTCCTCCCAACTCCACCTTGACATTCGACTACACGTACATTCCTCCCTAACCCGCTTGAAAATATCATTAGTATATAATTTTGAAAGATGGAATGTAATTTAACCTGATAGTAGAGGAGCATACCTAACCCTAAATTGTAACCCCAGTTTGACAGTTCACTATACATCTTTGATATTCGATTAGACATACATTGATCAGTAACCTCGCTTTGTCTAAACATACATACCTGTCTAACCAGGCTTTGACACTCGTCTCATGTGAGGTTTCTCTCTGACACAACTATGATATTGGACTACACCGACATTACACATACATTTCTGTTAACCACGTGCTCCGACACTGGACTACACATATGCTCTTCCCTAACCCAGCTTCGAAACTGTGCTACACATATATTCTTCATCAGCCCCACTTAGTTGGGGAATGATTACCATTTGAACTGACATGTTTTTAGCCTGCAGTCTGGAAGAGCAGAGGGAGGGGAGGTATGCATCCAAACAATTGTGTTTCGTCCTCGTATACCACCTTGGCTGGGAAGAAAGTTATCTGCATTAGGGAGAATACGGCATGAATTGGGAAATAATCATTTCGTGTTGTTTATAAAACAGTAGTCCTAAATTGCCATTGTGACGCTTCGATGAGCCCTCACCAAAGTGAAATTTTAGGGAAGGTATGAGTTTGATGAAATATTTTAAATTCACCTCACTTACAATTTGAAGAACCCAGGCCGATATTTCCATTGTGCCGGTTCATTCTGTCGGTGACAGAAACACTGCTTCTGTTTGATGCTCATGCCTGACCATTGTACCGTCGCAATATACTGAAGTTTTGAAAACGTATGTCTATATTTGGATTGTGCCGGTTCAATCTGCCGATGACAGAAATCATCTTGCTGAATGTACATATACATGGCTATAGTGCCGTCACCAAACCGAAGTTTCGGAGAAGGTATGACTTGGACAAAATATTCTCATTCGTCCTAACCAAAGCTTTGAACACCCGTATAATTCCTCCAACTACCACCCAACCAACCACCCTTTCTATGTAAATTATATTTAAAATTAAAACTGGCGTGACCGCCAGTAAGGATGGATTTTCATCTCGTGCTTTTCTACATGAAGTATGTACCCCCCCAAACTGTACTTCCGGTATTGATTTGGGCCGCTTTGGAGAACATGGTCAGTTTACAAGGCGCTCTGTTTAAACGCTGAATGACATTCGGTCAGCTGTCAATGGCGGCAAGTCGAAATTTTCATGGTGAACTTCCGTCGAGACTTTTACAGTTGATGTCCCACAAGGTGAATATTGTCGAGCTAAGTGGATTTATGTATCTAAAGGCTCTACAGTTTGGGTGATTTTAGATTTCATGCAAAGTAGCGAACAAATTGGAGGTCTTAATCCAACTGGCATGTCTTGCAAGTCTAGAAATGAGGCTACGCCTTACTAAGGGGGGGAAACAGCCGCGCAAAACAGTGTAGAAAGAGCCAACTTATTTGTCAGACACAGGGGCGTCACTAGGATTTTTAAAGGGGGGGGGGGTGCGAATGTTTTCAATTTCCAAGGGCCGATCTAGCGGAAGTTCATGGGGGGGGGGGAGTCGACTATCACAGCCCAATAGGCGAGGGTCCAGGGCTCGCCTGGGCCCCGGAAGCTCCGGCGTCCTAGATCGTCGGAGATGCGTTCTACGCGTTTTCCCGGAAATAAATCTGAACATAATGTATGCAGATTTGTGGTTCTATTTTCACGTTTGTTTCACATTTATAAGCACACATCGATGTTGAAAAAAATCACACCTCATTTCTAGTCATATTTAATACATAAAAAACGATAACCTTTACGTCAATGAATAAGCGAATAAGATAAGATAAGCGAATCCTGTCAAACTAACAGGCGAGGTCCCAGGGGCCGCCTAAGCCCCGGGAGCTCCGGGGTTCTAGGTTGCCGGAGATACCTTCTGCGCGTTTCCCGGATATGAATCTGAATATAATATATTTAGATTTAAGGTTTTATTTTCACTTTTGCTTCACATAAGCACGCATCGATATTGAGAAAATATCACACCTTATGCCGGACTTCGTTTGACTTTCTGGTTTAACATACTAAACAGGCCTATAACAAACTACGTCACGTGATGCGCTCGCGGCGATAATGTTTGATTTTTAGATACCGGTACATACTGTACCCCCAACTTAAATACCACGCTCACAAACCACATGAATAGATGATGGTATGTTAATTACATAATTCACATTCGTTTACTTCATATGTATACCAATTTAGGACACTATTTCTACGTGGAATCCCAGGGTTCGCTGATCCCTCAAAAGATATTGTTTTTTTGCTGGTTTCATCATCCCAGGAATGCACGCCAAGTATTTCTAGGGGGTCCGGGGGCATGTCCCCACCGGAAAATTTATAATTTTTACGCTCGATTTCTGCATTTTAGCGTATTTTAATGCTAAACTGGGGTTTGATATCTTACATAATTTTCGAATTTCCAATCAACGGGGAAAAAGGGGGTGCGTTCGCACCACACGCACCATGGGTAGCGACGCCCTTGAGACATATTCAAATTTCAAAAGAAGTAAAATGGGTGTGGAATCACAATGGTGTATCTGACATGACTGAGACTCAGAAAAAGGAAATGTCTGAAGGAATGACCAATGATTGATAGCACTGTTAGATGTATGGTTAATGTAGGCTCTATTCAAATTCGATTGACATCGTCTGTTTCCAGTGGAATTAAACGCCACTCGAATTTAAACAGAGAAGAAATTGTCATTGATAAAATGGTGTTTCGGGTATACTCGGAAATGTCTCATGTGGAAGTCAACCAAACCTCGAATGCGAATGAGGCCAAGTAGTGTAGAACGCTTGCATTTACTATTTCACCAACCGATCAACATCAATTAGTATATTATTAGTGAAACAATTGTCAAGATGACATTAATCTTACCTCCTGAAGACATCTTGGAGATGATGAAGTAATTCTAGCGTTAGTGGTAAATATGTCGATCTGTATCAAACTAAACCTGTGAAAGGAAGGAAGGAGACGCATTTAGTACTGTTCCTGGTATTACGGATTCGCTAAACCGCTTGGGGGATTTTCTTCTATGAAGCAGACATCCTAGGTAGAATAAGTAGCTGTACCGGTACTGGTATCAGTAAATGCCGGTTATACAAGACCAGCATTCATATACACCATTGTGTCCACTGAAGTCACAGTTAAACTGTTTCTTATTATTCATGTCATGAAAACATATCAAAAATGAAACCAAGCAAAACGTATATCCGTATTACAAAGATGGCTACCGGTATATAGTTATTAACCAGTAAATGCATACATATAAGTACAGTTCAATCAGTGCCAATTTGTACAGCCTTAGTGGATTTCGCTTGTTGATTTAATATTGTTAAAAATAAATACACACCCGTTGGAATAAGCTGGGGTATATCTAAATTATCTAGGGCACCCTACTGAAGAAAACTAGGCTCTACTTACCTATAGTTGAAACAAAAAAGAAATTCCCTTTACTTGGGTGAGTAAACTGGTTACAGATACCTCCATATATTCGCCCACTTTTCCTCTTCACTATGGCAACCCAACTATGATTTTATTCGCCTTATAATGTAGGTCAAACTATATAGGAAACACGTCATTCGGAGTAGATTTTATCCTACAATGGAAAGCATGAATATATGACCAGAGAGAGATATATATAAAAATATCTGGAGGGCCTACACGGTCAAGGACCTAAACGATCAAGGGCCTGCACGGTCAAACATTATTATTGCACCTTATGTTTGCTAGCAGTGGTTTTAAACCTGAACTTATCCAACTTCGAATTTATATGGTTTTACATTGTCTCTAGTTATGCTATTTTCTAAACGGTATATATAACTTGGACATATTTTATTTGAAATTTCATGGTGCATTCATTCAATGTCTGAAGTGATTCTATTGTGCAACTTGAGTGTATCTGAGCTGTTATGCCATTTCATTGTAATTCTTTTCATGGAGACAAATGTGCTTTTGATTCACCAAAAGTTGGTGAGCTATTTTTTGGATCTTTATGATGAGTATGTAGTTCTATCTTCCTGGTCTACTGGTTCGCCGTCTGCATTCGTGTTTTTTGTTACCTTTCTTTATTGCCACAAAAGAGTAAAATGCGCGGGCGCCATGTAATGTAACTCAGTACAAAACAATCCCTGGAGCCGCACCCACAGTAACCTGGTGTAGACTAAACTTAGTAAACACTAACCATGTAGCAGCAACCACAGTATACTGGTGCAGACTAAATTCAGTAAACATTAATCCATGGGGTCGGACCCGCAGTATAGTAGTATAGACATAACTCGGTAAACACTAATCCATGGAGCTACACCGAAAGAATACTAGTGTAGACATAACTTAGTAAAAACTAATACATGGAGCCGCAACCACAGTATACTGGCGCAGACTAAACTCAGTAAACACTAATCCATGAAGCCGCATCCACAACATACTGGTGTAGACATAACACAGTTTTTCTAACAGTAATCCATGGACCCACAGCATACTGGTGTTGATACTGGTGTTGACATAACTCGGAAAACACTAATCCATGTAACAGCACCCACAGCATACTGGTGTAGACTAAACTGTAATCACTAATCCATGAAGCCGCACCCACAGCATACTGGTGTAGACATAACTCAGTTTTTCTAACAGTAATCCATGGACCCACAGCATACTGGTGTTGACATACCTCGGACCCACAGTATACTGGTGTTGACATAACTCGGAAAACACTAATCCATGTAACAGCACCCACAGCATACTGGTGTAGACTAAACTCAGTAATCACTAATCCATGTAGCAGCACCCACAGTATACTGGTGTAGACTTAACTCAGTAATCACTAATCTATGTAGCAGCACCCACAGTATACTGGTGTAGACTAAACTCAGTAATCACTAATCCATGTAGCAGCACTCACAGTATACTGGTGTAGACTAAACTCAGTAATCACTAATCCATGTAGCAGCACCCACAATAGACTGGTGTAGACTAAACTCAGTAATCACTAATCCATGTAGCAGCACCCACAGTGTACTGGTGTAGACTAAACTCAGTAAACACTAATCCATGTAGCAGCACTCACAGTATACTGGTGTAGACTTAACTCAGTAATCACTAATCCATGTAGCTGCCCCCACAGTATACTGGTGTAGACCAAACTCTGTAATCACTAATCCATGTAGCAGCACTCACAGTATACTGGTGTAGACTTAACTCAGTAATCACAAATCCATGTAGCTGCCCCCACAGTATACTGGTGTAGACTAAACTCTGTAATCACTAATCCATGTAGCAGCACCCACAGCATACTGGTGTAGACTAAACTCTGTAATCACTAATCCATTTAGCTGCCCCCACAGTATACTGCTGTAGACATAACTCGGTAAACACTAATCATGTAGCAGCACCCACAGTATACTGGTGTTGACATAACTCGGAAAACGCTGATCCATGTAACAGTACCCACAGTATACTGGTGTAGACTAAACTCTGTAATCACTAATCCATGTAGCAGCACTCACAGTGTACTGGTGTAGACCTAACTCAGTAAACACTAATCCATGTAGCTGCCCCGACAGTATACTGGTGTAGACTAAACTCTGTAATCACTAATCCATATAGCAGCACTCACAGTATACTGGTGTAGACTAAACTCAGTAAACACTAATCCATGTAGCAGCACTCACAGTATACTGGTGTAGACTTAACTCAGTAATCACCAATCCATGTAGCTGCCCCCACAGTATGCTGGTGTAGACTAAACTCTGTAATCAATAATCCATGTAGCAGCACTCACAGCATACTGGTGTAGACATAACTCGGTAAACACTAATCCATGTAGCAGCACCCACAGTATAGTGGTGTATACTAAACTCAGTAAACAGTAATCCATGGAGTCGGACCTGCAGTATAGTAGTATACACATAACTCGGTAAACACTAGTCCATGGAGCTACACCCACAGAATACTTGTATAGACATAACTCAGTAAAAACTAATGCATGGGTCGCACCCACAGTATACTGGCGTGGACTAAACTCAGTAAACACTAATCCATGGAGCCGCACCCACAGCATACTGGTGTAGACATAACTCAGTAAAGAGTAATCCACGGACTCGCAGTATACTGGTGTAGACATAACTCGGTAAACACTAATCCATGTAGCAGCACCCACAGTATAGTGGTGTAGACTAAACTCAGTAAACAGTAATCCATGGAGTCGGACCTGCAGTATAGTAGTATACACATAACTCGGTAAACACTAGTCCATGGAGCTACACCCACAGAATACTTGTATAGACATAACTCAGTAAAAACTAATGCATGGGTCGCACCCACAGTATACTGGCGTGGACTAAACTCAGTAAACACTAATCCATGGAGCCGCACCCACAGCATACTGGTGTAGACATAACTCAGTAAAGAGTAATCCACGGACTCGCAGTATACTGGTGTAGACATAACTCGGTAAACACTAATCCATGTAGCAGCACCCACAGTATACTGGTGTAGACTAAACTCAGTAATCACTAATCCATGTAGCAGCACCCATAGTATACTGGTGTTGACATAACTCGGAAAACGCTGATCCATGTAACAGTACCCACAGTATACTGGTGTAGACTAAACTCTGTAATCACTAATCCATGTAGCAGCACTCACAGTGTACTGGTGTAGACCTAACTCAGTAAACACTAATCCATGTAGCTGCCCCGACAGTATACTGGTGTAGACTAAACTCTGTAATCACTAATCCATATAGCAGCACTCACAGTATACTGGTGTAGACTAAACTCAGTAAACACTAATCCATGTAGCAGCACTCACAGTATACTGGTGTAGACTTAACTCAGTAATCACCAATCCATGTAGCTGCCCCCACAGTATGCTGGTGTAGACTAAACTCTGTAATCAATAATCCATGTAGCAGCACTCGCAGTATACTGGTGTAGACATAACTCGGTAAACACTAATCCATGTAGCAGCACCCACAGTATAGTGGTGTAGACTAAACTCAGTAAACAGTAATCCATGGAGTCGGACCTGCAGTATAGTAGTATACACATAACTCGGTAAACACTAGTCCATGGAGCTACACCCACAGAATACTTGTATAGACATAACTCAGTAAAAACTAATGCATGGGTCGCACCCACAGTATACTGGCGTGGACTAAACTCAGTAAACACTAATCCATGGAGCCGCACCCACAGCATACTGGTGTAGACATAACTCAGTAAAGAGTAATCCACGGACTCGCAGTATACTGGTGTAGACATAACTCGGTAAACACTAATCCATGTAGCAGCACCCACAGTATAGTGGTGTAGACTAAACTCAGTAAACAGTAATCCATGGAGTCGGACCTGCAGTATAGTAGTATACACATAACTCGGTAAACACTAGTCCATGGAGCTACACCCACAGAATACTTGTATAGACATAACTCAGTAAAAACTAATGCATGGGTCGCACCCACAGTATACTGGCGTGGACTAAACTCAGTAAACACTAATCCATGGAGCCGCACCCACAGCATACTGGTGTAGACATAACTCAGTAAAGAGTAATCCATGGACCCACAGTATACTGGTGTTGACATAACTCGGTAAACACTAATCCATGTAACAGCACCCATAGCATACTGGTGTAGACTAAACTCAGTAGACACTAATCCATGTAGCAGCTCCCACAGCATATCGGTGTAGACTAAACTCAGTAAGCAGTAATCCATGTAGCAGTTCCCACAGCATATCGGTGTAGACTAAACTCAGTATACACTAATCATGTAGCAGCAACCACAGTATACTGGTGTAAACTAAACTCAGTAAACACTAATCCATGAAGCAGCTCCCACCATAGACTAGTATAGACATAACTCAGTGAACATCAATCTATGGGGCAGCACCCACAGCATACTGGTGTAGACATAGCTTGTACACATTAATCCATGTTGCTGCAACCTCACCATACTGGTACAGACTAAATTCCGTCAACACTAATCCATATAGCTGCACCCACACTATACTGTTATAGACTAAACTCAGTAAATAGTAACCCATGCACTGTCAGAAATATATGGTCGCTCCGACCAGATAAACATTGGGCGAAGGGTATCCGACCATGAAAACGTTGGTCGAAAATTCATGGTCAAAAGAAGTGACCAAGAAATATCTGGTCGCTTTCGACCATGGAACATGGAGCGACCATGAATTTCTTTGTCGAATTGATATTTCGACCCACCTTTTCTTGGTCGCATTCTCCGACCACATTATTCATGGTCGCCCCTTTGACTTGTTTCATCAGCTGCGACCAGGGAAAATCTGGTCGCATTCAACCATGCAAGAATGAGCGACCAGGAAACTCTTGGTCGAATAAATATTTTAATTTTTATCAGCCTTTTATTGGTTGCCTTTTCCGACCACACTTGCTATAGTGGCTCTTGCCAGTTATATTCTACCTTCTCCAGCCATATATTGATATTTTGCTAATCTGTCAAACAGGATTAACTTAATCAGTTGGCCAAATGCTGCTTCAGAGAAGGGCAAATACACGTTGGTGGAAATAATGATGGTTAATATATTGTGAAGATGAGAAATTGGAATAATTGTCATAGAAACATTAATTTATTCAAGTAGTCCAGGTAGACAAAATGATCCGCGAATGAATACGGGGGAAATATAGTCTAGGATTGGATAAAATAACCAATACAATAGTTGATGCATGCCAGACAGTAGGCTTGATAGCTGATATTTACAGATTATATCAGTATAAGTGGTTTTCCATTTAAAAGCCATGAGAAATGATTTTCACTGTACATGTATGTCATTAGTTGTATGGACTGATCAGTCGATAACACCCACATCAACAAAATTATTTCAAAAAGGAACTGTAAGTAATAACATTCATGATTATAGAAAATAAGTCACGTCATACTCATTTCCCATTACAGATAACAGAACACAAACATGTAATAGCAATAATAACGACGACAAGTTTGTACATGGTAGTACGGTATAATAGTTCAAGCTTTCGGAAAATACTTATTCCATTATCAAAAATACATGGCAAATGCAAGGGGACAGTGTTCGTATGTCAGGATATATACACTATGTACAAGTGAGCAGTGTTGATCGGGGTAACAAAGACAAATTGAAGCACAATTGTTACCCCAATCAACACTGCTCACTTGTGCATACTGACTTACAAATACTGTCTCCTTGCATTTGCCATGTGTCCTTGATAATGGAATAAGAATTTTCCGAAAGCTTGGGACTATTATACCGAACTACCACGAACAAACTTGTCGTCATTATTATTGCCATTATTGGTTTAGTTAAACGACTTCACTACAGTATATACAACAAACATGTGTAACCTACAATGCACATAACAAAACACTAACATGTTACCTACAATGCCAAGTTTCACATAAAATTCACAACCCCCAAAGCATTACAGCTTTAACATAACATACATTGGGTAATGAGAGAGTAATGTGTACAAGTACCGGTAACTTTCCAGGATTGTATTTCAAATAAGGTTCACTCAAGCAGACTCCGTCTATAGACATGTTATAATCAGAATCTCATATGACAACTCTCCATCATAAATACTAGTGACATGAGTGAAAGTGGTGATACCCCTTATGAGCAACAGCACATCTAATCTGAACACCCTTGACTATAACCACTGTCTATAATCTATATGTGATCTGAACACCTGATATTGTATCTGGAACTGGCATAAAAGGCACTGTCATTGCCAAAAGTGTAGTGCACACTGACTGGATGGTAATCAGCTAACGAATCATACAGTATAGCAACAACCTCCGGGTCACTGGGTTTTTCTATTTTCCACGAGTGGAAATGCTCGTCAAACTGAATTACTCTCAACATCTTAACACAAAAACAAACAACTTTGGCTGCACTCACAAAGATGTTTTGGATTTCTCCAAGTTGAACATAATCATCCACGTCAAAGCCAGTAAAAACAACATCTCCTGACCTGTACATCGTGCCATGGATGATCACCTTGTTGCAGATAGTGAGTCGTACCGCACTTAGTAATGCAGTGATTTCTGCTCCAAGATGCAGATCCAGGACATCCACAGGGTAGCCATCTGCTACAGACACCTCTACATCCAGGAGTCCTCCTTGATGTACGTGAACTACTTGTAGCATTTGGTGACGCACTGCAAGTGTTCTAGAAATGTTTATGTAATTCCCGCTGAGGATGGCAGCCCGCTTGAAAAAGTGGTGCTTGGCCTCGTAACGCATCACCCAGTGTCGTATCAGTGGTCCTACTTCTTTCATTAGTCGTGGGTAATGCAATGTATAGTGCAGAGGCATGTTGCCAAAGTTAGGTGAGGGCTTATTGTCTAGACCAGATACCCAAATATTGTCAAACAGAGCACAGGTCTGCACCAACTGAATATTACAATTATGTAATGTTCACAGACAGTTTCACCAAGTAATGCGAGATATTCCTGTGAAGAGATAGGTTTCAGATATGCCCCACTGTGTTACACAGAATTTCATACTCTGCTGCGATAATTTGTGTAGCTCAGTCTGAAAATCTGAAGCATATCACTTGACAGATGTATTCCTCAGCAAAGCAATCCTCTCTATAAATGACATTATTTCACTGGTCTCTCCGTACATGTTCTTCCTCTATCAAACAGTATTGGATCTCCTTTCTTAAAAATATAGCCTTAGGTGTATTTGTGTGCAGCCAGGAATGGGTTGCTGTCTTGTAAAATGCTCAGTTGTAATTTGGAACCACTGACCGGATCGAGTGGACCCTAACCCTAACCCCAACCAGTATAATCACTCACTTGTAATATTGGTTTCAGCATGCCAGGTATTAGCCCTTCCAAGACATCATGATGGATATCAGCAGCAAAGGCATCTGCCCTGTGAAAGTACAGGGAATCCAGGAAGCATTTTGACTTCACACCATTTGTTGGCTGGCCAGTTAGTTCCAGTGTTGCAAGGTCACCATCAAAGCTTTGTCGATCTCGGATCTCGCATTCCCTTGGCATCATCTGAAGCCGAGAAATCTGTTCACTCTGAGTTTATGTTGTTGATCGGACAAGCTGCTCAATTGTGTCCGTGCCGCAGACGTCTACTACTGTCCACGCACCAACAATTTGCCCTAGGCGATAACTTTTTAGTGAACAAACGAACAGTAAACTTACTTTAACTTGAATGTCCGCAGATGAGCACAGGCAATATCGAGAGATGTTGTTTCCACAAAATGAATCCTGCATCCCAAATAGTGAGTGTGCAGCTTTGTTATCCAGTGCACATTGTGCAATAGTTCCTTGGACAAACACCTCTTCTTGGCCATCCACAGTGAAATGAATTCCCTGAAAGAAGGTCATATTTAGTTCAAGCATGTATGGGGCAGAACAAGTAAATGGTATCAACCTGCCTTCAGTTGAACGTATAAAACAGAAATAATATCTACACAGCTATTCTTCTCAAAACTACATGTACAGAAATAATTTATTTCATAATCCGACAAGGGAACTTTAGAGAAAAGTTAACCCATGTTAAAATGAGAGACAGCAACAGTTTACAACACCCCAATCTTCCTATAGTATCAAAATCTCAGGAATTAAATTAATAGAACTTCTCAAACAAGTCTGAAGCAGGTATGTTCATGTACTGGTATGAAATACAACATTCTAAGGTCAGCAAGTGTCTTCTTACATTCTCCAAGTCCTTCAGATCTAAATTGAACCTTCGCAGAATAACCTCCCAGCCAATTTCAGGATGTTTCACATCTTTCTCAAATAGAAGACCAGCTAGACAAATGTTCTTCAGTGTCGATCTGTAGGTGGGATCCAGATTGAGAATGGAGAAGTACAGTGCCCCTGTGAAGAGAGATTAGTTTTTAAAAGTGTGGTTCAATTAGAATGAAAACATAGCATACACTATCTTAGCTGAAAGATAAAAAGGAAAACTAAAAATCATGGAGATGTTTTGATCTTGGTCTTCTTTTGATCAGTAGCTGCCTACATCAAGGTTTCAATGAGAATTGTTTTAAAAATTATTCTTACAGCATACGCAAATTTTATTCTCATGATTCTTGTACACTTCACTCTTCAACATAACTGATAAATATTTCTTCGGGTACAAAGATCAGGGTTGAAAATGAAAGATCCGGCACATTCCGTTTTAATGGTAATACTGTTCATTAACAGATTTTTTGGTTTATCACCAAAAGACTACTTCCTGTTTTATTGTGATTTGCAATATATTTCTATGGGTGGTCATAGTCGTGTGAAAATTAATTTATATGGGTAGTCGGTCCCGAACATGGTTCAGTGCTGTGGGTTGTGGGTGTGGGAAAAACCTGGAGTCTGGCCAGCCCCATACCTTTTTTCTCTGGAATAGCACTTACCACCAACAGCTCTTTTTTTTCTTTTTTTCTTATGCATCCATGTACTGACAATTTTGGTCCTTAAACCTAATAGGCATTACTCAGCAAGCGAGTGTTGCATGCTACTCGTCCACATTATGACGTTGTGTTTTTGATCCCAATGGGTTTACCACCTCAAACCCATCATAGTAGAGCTGGAGTTGAAGAGCATTCGGATTTTTTGTGAACAGTGGGTGCTGTTTGAAGTAGCTTCCATCCATAAAATCAGTCATCAGTCCAGATGTTGCTGGTCTTCTCTTACAGATCTACATAAAGGAAAGAGGACACGGGACTGTGTGCAAGTAATTGACTGGAATGAAGGTGTTCAGTCTGACTCCATTTAAGTCATGGCCGTATACACACCAATTAGGGTGCTCGGTCCGACTCTTGTGCATATACACAACCACAGAATTAAGATGCTGGGTCTGACTTCGTGTAAGTAATTTGCTGTGTACATACTTCAGCTGTAGGTTATGTCTGGAAATTTCAGTTTGCATTGTCTTTGATTCCAATGATATGAAAACATCCCAATATTTCACTAGGATTTTGATATGCCTCAGCATAGGATGGTGGGGAATCAATAGACCGAGTAGGTCTCTTTGTTGCATTTGTTCCAGATAATAGACCACCTTAATTCCATGGTTGTGAATACGGTCAATTACTTACACAGAAATCAAACAAATTAGATAGGCTGATATTTCTATCATTATCTGACATTTTTAAGGTATGGAAAATATACAGGGGAAATCTGAAAGTCTTTGCCTTCCACCGTTGAAACAAAATGCCCACATTACATGTAGCTGCTCCGACAAAGTTAGCAAAATGGATGGCTATCATATCAAGTCCAAGTTAACATTGCGATTCTATCTCTTTTGTTACCTCCATCCGAAACTTCTTGTCCTGATAAAGAAGTTTCAGAACTTTCAAGATTGGCACATATTGCATCGTATAGATCTTAGTTTGACCACGTAGTCCTTCATTCACAGCTTCATGAAGGATGACAGTTTCTGGTTCCTGAATAAAAAACAAAATCCATCTGTTAAGAACTTGATCTACAACTGGGAATACAGGTGAATACTGGAGTAGACCAATATTGAAATTACATGCTTTTGCGTTGAAACTTAAATGAATACTCTAAGCTATCTTCACAAGATATGTGATTAGGATGTGATACATAGGTACAGCAACAATTTGCCAAACTTTTAAAAACTTTTTTAAAACTGTGATTTTTAAAACTTTGATGAATTGTGCTTGGATTATTTTTGGAAGGACATGGAGCAGATTTTTAAGATTGTTATATCGAGTTGTTGTGCATTTTATTGTGGCTTAAATAATCTGGAGAATATATATATTTATCATTGCATATGCAATTGTTGTTATGATTTGGGGACAATTTTGACCACTTGAGCGCTTATTTCTAGGCTACTCACTGACCTCTCTATCAGCCAACCACGTGTTTCTTGGTTGCCTCCCACGTGCTTCTTGGTTGCCTCCCACAAGTGTCATGGTCTAACTTGCTGAAAACCAACTGAAAACAACCAAAACCTATTGGTGGCTCAGCCTTATGGTACCAGTACAGATCTTACATACATGTACCAAATATTATTTGGTCTTATTCGACCAAAGAATATGAGGTTTCACCACAACTAGACAAAATGGTGTCGCTCCGACCAGGCTAAATGTGGTCGCTCCGCACAGGCTAAATGTGGCCGCTCCGAACAGGCTAAATGTGGTCGCTCTGAACAGGCTAAATGTGGTCGCCCTGACCAGGCTAAATGTGGTCGCTTCAACCAGGCTAAATGTGGTCGCTCCGACCAGGCTAAATGTGGTCGTCCAGACCAGGCTAAATGTGGTCGCTCCAACCAGGCTAAATGTGATCGCTCCAACCAGGCTAAATGTGGTCAAGCGAGCGACCATGAAATATGTGGTATGTCACGAATGTACCAGGATTTATGTGGTGGAAAGCGACCACATTTATTTTGGTCGAGCCGACCATCTTGTTCTAACAGTGTGGAGCTGAACCCACAGCAAACTGGGGTAGACTAAACTCAGTAAACACTGTTCCATGGAGCCGCACCCACAGCATACTGGAGTAGACTAAACTCAGTACATAGTAATCCATGGAGTCAGACCCACAGTATTCTAGTATTGACATACCCCAGTAAACGCTGCTCCTTGTAGCAGCACACACAGCATACTGGTGTAGACTAAACTTAGTAAAAGCTAATCCATGGAGTTGCACCCACAGTATACTGGCACCCACAGTATACTGGTGTAGAATTAACTCGGTAAATACCAATTCATGGAGTTGCACCCGCAGTATACTAGTGTTGACTAAACTTAGCAAACAATAAACAATGTCTTGTATTATACTGTGCCCTCTAAACCTGGCTTATACTACTCACTCATCCCCTTAAGGTTCATAACGATACCGTGACCTCAAAATTATTCCACTTCCAGTCAATGATGCAATGTACATCCATCACACAGGTGAGGATCATAATACAGCCTTCAATTTGGCGCTTCAGTAGTATAGAAACCGTATCTGGACATATATATCGCGCATATAGTCTGCATGATATACGGAGTTTATGACCCATGAAAAACGTGACCGCATTTACACATTGGGAGTTAGTTAACCTTTATAGTATTACAAGCAGCATTACCGCGAAAGCTTTATCATGATTGTTCAATCATTTCGGCTAATCTATAAAAAGAACTGACGTAATGATCTATAAATAGTATTTGTCCACGAGGATTCCCCGTACAATATCCCGGTAGCGTAGTAGAATCTCTCACAAAGGTAAAAACATGTACGTTTTCGTAGCATCGGCACGAAAAAAATGGCGCCCGCTTCTCCAATACCCCGTGTGAGGACGACGTTTCGATCGTAGCGCCATCTGCACATTGGGAGGGAATAACTCTTACTGTTGACCACTGGAGGGCTGATCTATATACGTTTTTGGTGTAGTCCCAATCGGAAACACACTCATGGACATTTGCGGTATGGAGTGTGGCACCTTATTTTTTCTGTCCCACCAGTGACCGTACAATAAAGGGGACTGGTGATCGGCTTAAGATCAAAGGTTCAAAGGCGTGGATCGCCCGGAGGTTTCTTGCGGATCACGTGACCCCCAAGCGGGAGAATCGAGAGATAATTTCTCCTGATTGACGCAATTTTGATTTTGTTGTATATACTTCTGGCAATTCCTGGATTATTTTGAGGCCCACAGTTATAGTTCGTGTCCTTTTGCTTAAGTAACATATTTATATACTTATTTCTGTCAACTTTATTCTGATATTTTCAATATATTGTGAGAAATATTCTTTATTTTATGGTCTCTGGTCATGTGGTGACTTTCGCTGAAAAGTTCTGACTACGCATGCGTGGTCACAGGCAGATCGGGGGTGAACGTTTTGGATTCGTTGTGGAACACCATTGGTCCGAATGGGTCGCGTGAGATGTCATAGTGAAGCACTCGTGGAGGACCACGCCTTATCCTAACGCCTTAACGTCCAGGCATAAGTGGTCCGAATGGGAAGAGGAAGGTATCCTATTGAAGCTTTTATCGGGTAGAGTCAGACTGGTGGTGATAAAGGGCCCTTTCGGTGGTGCGCATGTGCACGTTTGGGGAGATGGGGGCCTTGTTCGATCTGGCTACTTGGTAGTACCTGTGTGTGTGTGTGTGTGTTGGTGTTGGTGTGTGTGTGTGTGTGTGTGTGGGCGCGCGCGCGCGTGTGTGCTGACTGCGTGCGTGTGTGCGCACGTACGCACGCACACATACACGCACATGCGTGCGTGCGTGCGTGCGTGGGTGCGTGCGTGTGTGTGCGTGCGTGTGTGGTCGTGGCGGTGTGTGTTTGTTTGTGTGTATATGTGGTGGTGGTGGCGTTATGTGGTGGTGGAGTGCATTTGAGTGAAAGTTTTTGGGTGGAGATGGACCATCCATGGTCCAAATGGGGCGTGGGTGGTACCTTATTGAAGCCCTTATCGATCAGAGTCAGACTGGAGATGATACGTCCAATGGTACGGACTGAGGAGTAGTAGACAAAGGGGAGTTTCGTGGCGACTGACTATGCCCCAGGCACTTAAAGGTTATATGAAATAGATGCAAAGAGAGAAGGGGAATCCACTCACAACGCCTTAACGCCTGTCTTAACGCCTTAACGACCGCCCACCAACGCCTAGCTTAACGTTTCCAGATCCTGCTAAAATAGCCCATAAGCTCTGGTGGGTCTAGATATTCCATGGATTTGGAACTAATTCATCGAAATGCAGTGACGCTCCTCAGTGCCCGTCGTTACGGCTTGACGCCTTATCTTATCGCCTTAACGCCCATATCAACGCATTAACGCTCTATCGCAAAGCCTTATCACCCGATCGTACCGCCTTAACGCATTGTCAACCGTCCACACATACACGCATGCTTTGACCATTGGCCCTCATCGGCGGAAGTGACGTTATCACCGGAAGTGTCGTTATCACCGGAAGCGACGTCATTGCACGCCTGCACATACACTTGGTGGTTCACCCGCACCCTGGTATACCCTCTGCCCTACGGGATATATGGTACAGTGTGTAACAATAGGATACTTTCCACTCCCCATTTGGGCCACGTATGCTAGGGCGTTAAGGCGTTAGGGATAAGGCGCCAAGGCGGTAAGATAGGGCGTTAAGGTGTGAAGGTGTTCGTATGAAACTCCCCACAAACGTTAAAGGGAAAATATACTGGGTTTTGAGCTTTCTCTACTACTGAGAGCCAAGTGGATTACTTCCCTTGATTTTGTGGATTTTTTTTTCCGAAATTGAGAGACTACACAATCTCAACAAAAGCAAAATTCCCACCATTTCTACGACTTACCAGGTGTAATGTCCGTTTTCCGCTCTTTCCGTGAAATTTTTCATGCGCCCACTATACCACCCTGCGCCTCCTGGCACGCCACATTCCGCTAGAAACCGCTATTAGCCAATCTAGACCTGGTTTATAGGAGTTTTCCATATTTTAGGGGTAAAGTCCGTGTTTCCATTTTTATATTTTCAAAATAAATCCAAGTTTTACATGCACCCACCCATTACGTGATCGACCCCAAGGAGCGCTTCACGCGACCCACCATTCGGAACTCCCGAGCGGAAATCTACGAAGGGGACTGATTCTACGCTCGGGGGACGACAACATGAATTTCCTATGAATCTCCAGATGTGACGTGGCTCCGAAGCCCAATCACTCTCGCGGAAGCCTTAATCCCCGACCAGCAAATATTTCCCTGCGAGTCTCTGATTTACGTCAGATATTCTAAAAACTGTTTATTCTTTTCATTCGAAGCACGTTTCAATAGAAAACCATCAGTTTAAATGGTACACATTGGCAAGATATAATTCCCGTGACGTCACTGACAGTTCCCTGACACCGAAACACACGTGACCACGCTCTAGTCCAATATGGCGTCAATGGCCTTCGAGAGACATCTCAAACCGGAGATCCCCGAGAAGTTGCGAATGGCGACCCACTACACCCAACATTGGCCCACCTCGACCCCATCCTTCCCTGCCTGCGCATGCGCGGCATAGCCCAACTTTCACGGAGAGACGTCCCTGACCTTCGGTAAATATACGGAGAGGACCGAAAGGAAGAGATTGATTTGACAAGCGGACGCCATCTTTGTTTGTGCCGATGCTTTTTATCTATTTTTAGAGATTGCACCATGCTATTATATAGTACCAACTTGTCGGTGCATGTATCAATGCATTCACACCACGGAAGACAACCTGTTGAGATTTGCTGGTCCCCGATGACGTCATGCCCCGTCGGAACATTGTACGGGGAGTCCCCGTGAAAGGACCGTGTTATATTTATAGATCATCGCGTCAGTTCTATTTATAAATCACCTGAATTGATGACCAAACAATCATGATAAAGCCTCTACAGCAATACTGCATGTAATACTGTAATAGTTAACTAATTCCCAATACATTCGTGCGGCCACGATTTTCGTGGAAGAACTGATCGACCACTTTATCGTGTATTGACCCATCGCATGTGACGTCACAGGTCACAAGCGCCGACTTGTATATCATGCTCCCGCGCGATTCCCGGACATTCTAGGAGATGCCCGGTCAGTCCCAGAGTTTCAAGCGAAGCGACCGCCCGCGCGTTTTAAGTCTCGTTGACATATTATTTTTGTCCACGGAGGATTCTCCCCGGAAGCGACCGCATCAACGCGGATGAGTACCGCGGAGGAATACACCCCTGGGGTCACTTCCAGACATATGACTGGAAGTGCACTCAATGATCTTTGCCGGAACTATAGCATTCTTGACCTCCGGCCCAGAGAGGTCAATAGATGTCTGGATACGCTTTCTATATTCCTCGCGTAGATTTACATACAGGACTTCACGCCTTGCAACACCAGTTCTGTGCCTTGCTAAACGAATGTAGTTTTATGTTAGATTTCAGGCTAATTGACACCTACCATGCAAATGAATGGATGCACACCTCATCAAGAGAGGGTTTAGGTCTATTCCCTTCTAACATATTTGTACTCTCAAAGTTGGAATTACAAACGTCTGGTCCGTCATTCATAATCCAGCCGTCGTCCATTAAAGAATATCCGCGTCCATAATCCAAAGACTTATTCCATATTGCATACAACAGTATTAGCATCAAATTCAAAAAGACAATCATAGTATACATAAACACAGGCTATAGTTTCCTGCAAGAACACCTTTGAAATACCTGTAAACATGCAAATCCCGTTGAAAACAAGCTATTCAAGAAATAGGATAAATCGTGTGAGACATAGACCCAGTTGGTACCGCCTTCGATGTCGGCGTTCAAGTCGAATGAACACTCAGTCCGTTCGTTAAGAACGGGCTCGCGGGTGTTAATTCGGTTTGAACGACTCCCTCTCAGGCGATAACTATTGCATATTCTATAACACTTGTGTCAATAAAATCGAGCTAACCGTACATTTATTACACGTTTTAGCACGGTTATGTGAAATCAACAGTCGCCAAGTGCAGGTGTTCATTGGGAGGGGCGTCTGCTTTCATACAAGTAACATTCGAATGAAACAAACAAATGAATTTACAAATGAAATTTCGTTCTCAAGTTTAACGGTTGTTTCCATCGTGAAATTGATAAACAAATCGACACAAATAGGCATATATCCAGGTAATTTCCACACAGATGACGCAGCTGACAGTATCACGCCCCATTAGAGAGACCACATAAACTCGTCCACTGACATTGGCACGATGCCAATGGAGACGGGAGCATTAGTGGACGAGTTTATTCAAGAAAGGGGGAAAGGTTGTCAAAGTTTGTTTTCAACCTTTCATCATAATCTTTGTTGATAATCAATTTGGGTAGTGCAATAGAATAGAATTCTATAAAACTTGTCTCAATAACATCGGGCTGACCAGTGCAATAATTACAGATTTACCACGGTTACCGTATGTGAAATGAACATGTGTCAAGTGTAAGTGTTTATTATGAGATTCCATTTCACAAGTCGGATGAGGAAAGGGACGTCTGCTTTCATAGAAGCAACAATCGAATAAAACAAACAAATAAATTACAAGATGAAATTCCCTTCTCGAGAATAACTGCTGCATACATCGGGAAATTGGTTAACAAAGCGACACAACTAGGCATTTTCCACGTAATTTCCCAACAGCTGACTCAGCTGACAAAAATCGTTCCCATTTGAGAGACCACATGAACTCGTCCACTGACATTGGCACGATGCCCACCGAGATGGGAGCATCGTTCCAACATCAGTGGAGGAGTTTTTTTTCAAAAAAGGGGAGAGAGGTTGTCAAAGTTTAAATATGTTTTCAAACTTTCACTGTAATCTTTGTTGGTAATCAATTTGAGTAGTGCAATAGAATAGAAATAATGTTTTCATATAAGCGTGCTAAATCGTTATTTTACGCCAGGTTAGTGTGGGAAAGTTTATAAACTTTAGGACGCGGGCTTCGCCCTTGCCCTAAAGTATAAACTTTCTCACACTAACCGTGCGTAAAATAACCACGCCTATGTAAACATTATTTCTTAAATAACCTAACTTCTTCTGTAGCGGCGGTTTTTACAGGATTGACAGTTTCGTTTCCAACTGGAATCTTTACTGTTATGAAGAGGAACAAGCTGGAGAAAAACTCATCCTAGTTTATACAATTCTAAAGGTGATAATCCAAGCTTTCCAACACTATGGAATACATGTATGAGAAAATGTTAATCTCGAAATTCCTCATTGTCATCTGTCAATTCCAGGTAAATCGTTCAATTTGTTTCCCGGGTAGGAAGAAAAGAATGTTAAGGACGTCCCAACTAGACATTGAATCTAATATATTAGTAGAAGTCAATAGATAATAATTAGCCCAGCAGTTGCCTATCGTTTGTTTCGATGTATGATGTATAAACAATTCGTTTATGTTCTTGAATATGACCGCCTCACATAAACTCTTTGTGGACTATATGATCAAGTCCATCTTTAAGCTCTTCGCAATGCAGGAACTAATATATCCATAACCAACATTCAGCAGAGCAATCGGGGCTTCCCGATATCGGTCTCAGGCGGGGTGCACATTGATGCCTGATCTCGCTCTGGGTTTCGCCTGCAAATTCTGGGTAGTCCGTTTTCGTTTGTCTCATGCAACAACATGGAGGAGTTTTTATTAATCAGTGATAACTGATATATATTTGATAAAAATGCATCAAATCACCCTACTATTTGAAGAAATGGCCATTGTGCTTAAAATAATGAATATTTTGGCAACTTTTAACTCGAAATTATTTTAGGTATGGAGAGTTAGTTATATTGCTCCACGTTTTATCATAGGAAGAAACGAAAATGAACTATTCAAACTTCTATTGCGAATCCCAG
Source organism: Hanleya hanleyi (assembly GCA_036873755.1). Taxonomy (NCBI): domain Eukaryota; kingdom Metazoa; phylum Mollusca; class Polyplacophora; order Lepidopleurida; family Hanleyidae; genus Hanleya; species Hanleya hanleyi. The sequence continues at coordinate 127,052 of JAVTVY010035731.1, read as the reverse complement.
AGCGGGTCACGCCTCCCAGAGCGGATATCGCGACACCAAACTAGTTTCTTGCCTTATCTAATCTCAATATGTTACTTCCCATCACAAGAAAATGTCCCTAAAAGATACTTTGGGAAATTCTGTCAGAAGCCCCTCTAGTGCTGGGATTTTGCCATTTTATATCCACCAAAGCGTTAATCAATGCCATGAATGCTATTGGCCATTCTAATGTATTTGATTATATATCGCTCAACCTATCTGACCAGATGTTTTTACATATGAATCACTGTAGAAATGTATGTCGCTGAAATATGGAGAAATGGCTCTCATCACTTCATTGTCGAATTGTTAATCTTGATCGATTGTAATAGAAACGAGAGATCCTGAAGGATCTTGGCGCCCACCATTGTCCGATAATTGTAAGCTAATGACAAGAGGATCTTTTTGTTCATTGTTACTAAGACGATTGAGTTGTAATTTTGTTTACAGAATTTCGAATCTGAGCGAAAAAGATCGAAAAAGGGACACTGGAAAACACCAAGATTCTAAGTTTCAGAAGTTTCAAGATTTCTAGAAACTGAACTTATGTCGGTTGTTATAGTACAAGAGAAATGAGCAAAGTTAGCCTGAAAGTGAATGTACATGTACGGAGGATCCTTCGTCTTCGTTTTGTAGTATTTTTATTTTATTTATTTTTTTGCACGTGTCATCATTTGGTACTGGAAGCGAAGACACTTTGGCATACTTAAGATTTTATAATTTGGAACGAATGCTAATTCTGTTCTGTTTACTGGACTAGTTTGAGATATCTCTTTTAAGATACCATGCTCGAAAATAGTAAGATGGTACAAATTACTTAATACTGAAGGCATCCGGTCCGCGCAGTAATGTTGAAACTTCGAATTTGAAAGTGTCTGAATCTTGATTATTTCCCATGGATCGAAACATGCAGTAGTTTACAGTTGTCGAGTTGTGACATTGTGTCACAAGAGTGACGTCCCTCATGTAGCTGACCCGCCGGCAGACGAAAGCGTGGGGCAGTTCACTTGCAACTGCATGGACTAAATACATTTTAATTCCGAATTATTTGAACTCGTTGATATGGAAGGTGAAGATATGGATATTCTCTATAGTCAATATATAGAATATGCCCCACCGTTTGATCCACCGACTCTTGTGATGCAAGGTCACAACTCGGGAATACCGTATTAATTGGATTTTCGAATCGGACCGATAAAGCTATCTTGCACAACTAGGCCCCATCTGGGACCTGTGTACCAAATTTCAGAAAGATCCATGAAATATTTTCTGAGAATTCAAGATAACAGTGTTTCAAGGGGAAATTCAAGATGGCCACCTGGCAACCATATTGGATTTTCGAATCTGACCAAAAAAGGTATCTTGCACAACTGGGCCACAAGGGGAATCTGTGTACCAAATTTGAGGAAGATCCATGCAGTACTTCTTGAGAAATCACGATAACAAAGTTTCATTGGGAAATCCAAGATGGGCGCCTGGTGGCCATATTGGATTTTTGAATCGGACCAGAAAAGGTATCTTGCACAACTAGGCGACAAGGGGAACCTGTGCACCAAATTTGATAAAGATCTATGCAGTAGTTCCTGAGAAATCGCAGGAACAAAGTTTCATGGGGAAATCCAAGATGGCCGCCTGATGGACATATTGGATTTAGGAATCGGACCAGAAAGGTATGTTGCATAACTGGACCACAAGGGCAACCTGTCTACCAAATTTAAGAAAGATCCAGGCAGTACTTCCTGAGAAATCACGATAACAAAGTTTCATGGGGAAATCTAAGATGGCCGCCTGGTGGCCATATTGGATTTTCAATTTGAACCGAAAAAGGTATCTTGCACAACTAGATCATAAGGTGAACCTGTGTACCAAATTTGAGAAAGATCCATGCAGTACTTCCTGAGAAATGACGATAACAAAGTTTCTTGGGGAAATCCAAGATGGCTGCTTGGTGGCCAAATTGGATTTTCGAATCGGACCAGAAAAGGCATCTTGCACAACTAGACCCCAAGGCGAACCTGTGTATCAAATTTGAGAAAGATCCATGCAGTAGTTCTTGAGAAATCGCGATAACAAGGTTTCATGGGGAAATCCAAGATGGCCGCCTTCTGGCCATATTGGATTTTCGATTGGGACCGAAAAAGGTATCTTGCAAAACTAGAACCTAAGGAGAATCTGTGTACCAAATTTGAGAAAGATCCATGCAGTACTGAGAAATGGCGATAACTAAGTTTCATGTGGAAATCCAAGATGGCTGCCTGGTGGCCATATTGGATTTTCGAATCGGACGAGAAAGGGTATCTTACTCAACTAGACCCCATGTGGCACCTGTCTACCAAATTTGAGAAAGATCCATGCAGTAGTTCCTGAGAAATCGCGGTAACAATGTTTCATGGGGAAATCCAAGATGGCTGCCTGGTGGCCATATTGGATTTTCGAATCGGACCAGAAAAGGTTTCTTGCACAACTAGACCCCAAGGGGAACCTGTGTACCAAATTTGAAAAAGATCCATGCAGTAGTTCCTGAGAAATCGCGGTAACAAGTTTTCATGGGGAAATCCAAGATGGCTGCCTGGTGGCCATATTGGATTTTCGAATCGGACTAGAAAAGGTTTCTTGCACAACTAGACCCCAAGGGGAACCTGCGTACCAAATTTGAAAAAGATCCATGCAGTAGTTCCTGAGAAATCGCGGTAACAAGGTTTCATGGGGAAATCCAAGATGGCTGCCTGGTGGCCATATTGGATTTTCGAATCGGACCAGAAAAGGTTTCTTGCACAACTAGACCCCAAGGGGAACCTGTGTACCAAATTTGGAAAAGATCCATGCAGTAGTTCCGGAGAAATCGCGGTAACAAGGTTTTATGGGGAAATCCAAGATGGCTGCCTGGTGGCCATATTGGATTTTCGAATCGGACCAGAAAAGGTTTCTTGCACAACTAGACCCCAAGGGGAACCTGTGTACCAAATTTGAAAAAGATCCATGAAGTAGTTCCTGAGAAATCGCGGTAACAAGAATTGTTTACGGACGGACTGACTGACTGACTGACGGACGACGGACTAACTGACGGACGGACGACGGACCACGGACGAAAAGTGATTTGAACAGCCCACCATATGACGATGGTGGGCTAAAAACATTAGAATCTGGAACTGAATATCTGCGGCAAGCGGTTTGTGCAATCACGGTGATTGATTCATCGATGTTGAACTCCTTAATACACAGACCGTTTTTCTACATTATTTACAATCTGAGATCTTTTTCTTGATAACCTCCTGAACCTCATCCAGTTTTAGTGACTGTAGATCACTATTGCCTGAAAAAGCAGGTACAGCCTTCATCTTTATTCTGAATAGATAGGCTGTAATTCATAATAAACATACATAGTTTAGTTTAGTTTCCGGTTTATATATATGTCCTGACGCTCAAACAGTCTGAAATGAGATCCTCAAGTAGGGGCAATCAAGCATGGAACGCCATTTGCTACTGTTTACCAATGTATACCGATGTTCTCCATATTCAGTAGTAGTCAGTTGAACCATGTTGGATTTAGAGCCATGTTCTCTCCCTTAAATGGTCGCATCGTCGAGAGAAAACCTTACAGGACAGATATTTAATTCGGTTTATTAATCAGAGATAAATCCAATGGCTGTTGCTTCAGTGGAATGGTTTGTTCCTAGATTACGAAAACTACAAAGTTGAAGTATTGTCTGGATCAGTCAACACAGTCTGGTGGGAAAATTATACATCCTGAAAGATTTCTGGGAGAGCACGAGGAGACATGAAAATCCAGAGCACACACAAACGTCACTCGGAAATACTGAATGAAGATAAACCACAGCAAGGAGCGTCTATTCCTGTGGATTCAGGCTCATTAATATGCAGGACTGAAGTGATCAAGACTGCGTTAGGAACAAACATGGTGGATATATACATCTTTATACATCAAAGACCATCGGGACACGTTGGCACACCTGGGTTACGGTGCCCGTATATCCAAGGATAATCTGAGACATATTATATAGGCAACAGGGCATGGTCATAGCGGTATGATTAATGACAAATGATACTACAGTCAGGGAGACCCGTTTTGGAGACCCGTTTTGGCAGAACCGCGAAGCTCTCCAAGCGACTGGACCTGTAGAGAGCTAAGTTCTGTTAAATGTCAGGACGTATACTTTGGCTACGAATACGGATACAACGAAGAATCTTTACGGAAGTAACGCCAAACCTCCCAACAGATATTCATAGAGGGACTATGACTAAAATATCGACTGACAAGGACGAAAAAACACACAGAATAAGCTAGATATAAGTGGATAGACTTTATTTCCTGTTTTGGACTTTAGGATATAAATATTGGTTATGAGCCAGAGATCCGCTCAGCAATGTCAAGCATCCAGTGACACCAGATATCGAAGAATGAGTTGATTTAATTTGTTGTTATAAAAAACAAGTATTTTATGTTATTGACGATAGCCGAATATTTCTAACCATCCACAGTTGTCATATCACAATTTGGCGATTCTGGTTTGATAGTTTTGAAATTGGTTGTGTTATTCGCTGATGTGTGTGAATGAATCGTAGATCTCAGTATTTCTGAGGACTGTGTTATCTTCTTGTGGGGTGAATGAACTTGGACGGCATTACAGGATGTACAATTACTGTACCACTGACACCATATTTAATGAAACTATCTAAAGTACTGGCAAGTCAAGTTTATTATCAAAGGATTATTTGAGATAAACTAAATTTGAGTGCACGAGTCATGGTCAAACGAGGCTGGTTGCAATAGTCAGGTAAACCTGACTAAAAATTATGTTAACGATGCAACATGTCAATATTGTATCTTGATGGAGTCCATTTTAGTTCTAAATCCGAAAGGCTGAATGGGTATGCTAAACGGTTATAAAAGCTTCGCTTCCAAAGCCAATTAAACGTAGGAACATAAACTAGTTTGCACAATTATGTAGCAAAATATCAGGATCATGAAAATTTACAGCATACCCTGACAGTTTGTTAAAATAAACATACACTGCCAGTATACTGGTCTCACATGTCGATCGAATATATCATCTTCACATATTTTGGTAATTTGGCGATTCATAGTCGCTTTTTGAATGCTTCACATGCATGTAGGGATGTTTCAATTTAATAATGGGCTTCTCCATGGGAAGTGCGTTTTTCATGTAGCAGGCGAAGAGAGCCTCGTATGAATCAAAGCTACAAGCCTTGGTAGCCTTGTTAGCCAAGTGATATTTTCCATCCTACAATGAAAAAAGCAGATATGTAGTAAAACTGAAAATATGTCCCATGTAATATATCATGTATATGATAGAGATATATTTGACGAAGGAAATAAGTTGGACATATCAATGATGGCGTCTGTAGAAGCACACCAATGTCTGGATGGCGTATAATTCCTATAGAGATTCATCGATAAATAGTTCACTAAAATCCGAATATTTACTGGTTTATAGAGTCATCCCAGTTGCTGAAAGAAGTTTCCGAAAATTTCCTCGTATATGATGACCATAATTCACTAAATTATACTCTCGTCATTAAAGGAAATTTTCTAGAATAAAATTTCTTTCAGAGAGTCATTTATGTTGCCGAATAAAATGTCCATCTGTTTCTCGATGTATAGTGCCATCTGAAGTTAGGATTAACGAATTTATTTTGAACATCGTGAGATTATGCTCATCAGACATTTCTCAAAGTCCCAGATTTACCGTCTGGAAGATCTTGAATTCTTTTGTGCCAATTTCGGTTCCACAGTAAACTGCCAACACCTGAGGAGAAAAAACATGGATTTCGTAAAATATCATTACATAAAAACCGAACGATCGAGTATTTAAAGACCCAAAATTACGTTATCTTAAAAACATTTACAACCATATTTCAGCTTACTAATGGGACCCCTCCAATTCCTAAGTGCTTGGTCATCCCACAACGATTAAATGCAACATTAATCGTTGGTGGAAAGGGTGGTGTAAAACTATACCGGCGTACTAAGAAGTCATGTGACCCCACAGAAAAATATACTGGCTCCATCTTTCTAAAAATATCACAAGAAACAAAAGTGATCGCTGTGATTGTATCCCAGCCACGCTTTTATTGTAGATATTCACGTGAACATAATGAATGGCATGACCCCTAGCACCGGCTGGAGAGATATTAGATACAAATACATCAGAGCGATGATGTAATAGCCCTATCAAGTCCTTTACTGGAAAATGATGATCTATGTAACCGCCAGATAGTAAAAGACGGCCTCATTGAGGAAGTATTTTTTAATGCAAGTTCATATTCAGCAAATACCTGCGAGGCCCGACGCCGACCAAGCGCTTCATTCTCCACCATGTTTACAAGTAACAAAACTACAATCACGATGATTTGGCCGGGGGGGGGCAAGCCTCGGGAACGATTCGTCCACCAGCAGAATCTCTCCATAAACAGGCAACAATTAAATACAACATTAAAAGGGTGGTGGAAAACGAAGCCGGCGTACTGACAAGAAAGCACGTAACCCCACAGAAAATGTACTGACTGCATATTTCTAAAACCATCTGAAGAACCAAAAGTGATCTCTTTGGTGATTTGTATCCAAGCCACGCTTATATTGTAGCAGTTCATGTGGACATAATGTCACCTAACAATGAAGTTGCTAGGTTAACTGGGGGCGATGAGTCTTAGTATCTTATCGATTGACTCCTGTCACAATACATTGTCTTATCGACTGGTTCTCTGGTAGACATATAGGGACGATATTGGGTCTTACTTTATCAGCCGATCCCCTTGATCGCCGCACAAGAAAAGTCCTTGGCTCTTTGCATTTTTCCAATAGTCTGAAATAATAAAGAAGTGAAAAGAATCTTTCCAAAAGATCTGCTGCAAATGAAACAGCTGGGACCAAAAGTTTTTTATTATTATTTATATTTACGAATTGTTCAACTGAGAAAAATGCATTCGCTCCGTCACGGCTGTCGATAATGCATAGCTTTATTCTTTGTCACATTCGGATCCATTTTCACTGCAAATTTGTGCAACAATGGTATACACGATCATGGCGCCAACAACGACAGTACACTTTACATAATGACGCCAGCTAGCGTTACAGTATTTCACCTTTACCGCGGATATGTCACAGTATCGACCAGAGTAGGCTGTCATTCCGCTGAGCCAAATATTCGAGTTCTTGGCACTGTCTATACCTCCTCTTATAGAATAGTTATCGAGTGGAGAATTTATTTCATGAGCAGTACATTATGGGATAATGAATGCCGCACTTTAAAGTAAGTGTTTGAATTGTGGTCCGCCACAGCCATTCCATTTTCTATTTCTCTTCATTAATGTATGATCCTCCTTATGCTTCTTAAACTGATTGATGTAGAGAAGATACAAACAAGGAAATCAGAGATATGTGTCTGCACCGTGGTATCAGGTAATCATCATCCAAAGTGACACATGAACCACAGAGAAAATCGATAAGTAAAACTGTGTCCCATGCACTGAAGCAGATCAGCCGTGATCCGTTTTACGCAAAGGAAGGACCAAATATTGTCTGATATTGATGGAACATTGTCCTTCATTTCTTAATATTATATGAATTTTTTCTCCAATAAGAACGCAGGCACGTCGTCCACCGAAACGTTATTCTGTGTAGTCACAAGTTACGAAAAACGAAGGAGGAGTTGCAAGGGACCACCATTTGTGAACGTGGGAATTTAAAGTGCTTGTCAAGTGATATCACGTCTTGTCACCCCAAAAACATCGTTATCTCTGTCTCGGATACCTATATCCCTCTGGCAGCATTTCCATATTTCATTGAATACATACCTGGCGACTGCCTCCTTATCGTTCGTATCGTAAAAATAATCTCGTTCCTGCAGCTGAAAGGAGAACGTTGTACAGTGTATGACATTCATATACGAAATAAATAGCATTCTAGTATACCGGTACCATCAATCAACGTCAATGTCAGTGTCCGCACAAAATATGCCATGAAACTAGGGCGTCTCTATGTTAATGTATATTCCTGATATACTGGGCTCATTATACTTTGGCAATAATTTGATAATCCCTCCATAGGATATATACCCCATTCTCTGGATATGAATACAACTACTGATAGTTCAGATGGAACATCATAGTTGGACCAATACCTGAGTTTTCTCTCACGTCGAATCTAAGAGAGACGATTACAATTTTGACATAGATAACTTCTCATTTTTGGATAAATGCGTATACATATCTCATCTGGTAGCATTTACTAGATCCTGTGCAAACTGTGGTGATTTCAATCAACGCCATAACACATTATTGCAGAAACTTGTAAAACAAGGCAATACCATAAAATGCTAATTGTCTCAAATACTGGAATAAATGTCGTACACTGACGCTTAACCCAGTTCTAGGAGCCATTTGAACATCATGCGTCTCCAAGGGTTTAAATGAACAGGCACAATCAAGGTGTGACGGGGAATCAAACTGTGACGGAGCAACATCATAGTCTAGAAATAACTTACAATTTCATTTGGATAAATAATACCAGTCAGTGATTAGGATTTAATGTGGAGAACATTATGATGTCTTGCTCTCATCATTGAAACTGTTGATCACTTCTCTCTTGCAGGACGCCTTGTGTGTTTTTTTTTAAATTTTAGATTCATAAATATTTGAAAATGATGCTACTTGTTGCTTTCGATTATTGACGTGGAAACTCTTTTGTAGACGGATGACGGCTGGATATTGAATTTCGAATCTGACGCCTATAACCAAACGCATTTGTAATTTGTAATCTTCCGGGTACTATATCGACTACTCTGCAATTTAAAACATTATGAAGGTTGGCCGAGGATTTTTCTTGCCTCAAGACTACACTCACGAGTTACTTGCTATGTAATATACGCACCTGTACTTCCTTTTTGATGGGCAGTGCCACTTTGCTAGCGATCGGTTCAGGGACATTTAAATAGTCCGGTATCGGTAGTTGCAACGAAGGTTTCCCGCCTTCGAATAGCTTTTTCCTTTCTGCGATAGGTTTAGATGGATTTGGTCTGGTAACCACTATTTTTTTCTCTGCTTTGGTGATTTGTGGTCTCGAACCCACGTCCGATGTCTCTCTTTTAGCACCTGTGGCTACGTTTCTGTACAGTAAGTCACCTTCTTCCGCTGGTGTGGCTGTCAGTAGGTAGGAGAACAAAACGTAATTTAATGTTCAAACATCGAAAACCATGTCATTCCGAACAAAATATCTACCATATACACACTCAAAGTCAAACATAGGCCTTAGGGTCAAGTTATTGCTCTCCCGAGATGTTGGGTACTATTTGTTGTTTAATCTTGCATAACCGGATGTCTCGAAAATTCCACGCACTTTAGAGAGAAAATTGTTTCGAGAAACGCATTCTTCTGAGTAAGCTATTTTGAGCGTCATTTTGAATTCACCAATGGTGTTCTGCTCTGAGTATTAAGTAAATGGATTAGACATAACATGTTTTATGATAAATTCTTGAATCGTTGCAGATGTTTGGATACAATTTCAAACCCGTCCATAGAATACATACTGGATATCAATTTACACAAAACGAGTTAGAGAACCGACTCTATTGTCGACACTAGTACGGGAAGCTATTACGTGAACAGTACTATTGCACTGGGAAGTAATGATCTCTTATACAGATCCCAAATGTTACTAATAGTTCAACTGTGAGAGCCAGTGTGGAGGTTGCATGCGCTGTATTAGTCCAAATTCATGTTTGCTAATCCATACTCATGAGATACGGTCTATGTTTCGAAGAGATTCTGCCAGTGGACAATACGCGTGGAATCTCATAAAAAAAAATAGGGAGGCAAAATCTTACGCACGCAGACTAAATTATCGGAATTAGGCAACTGATATACATGCAAGCTCTGGGGTGTCACCGTTCAAACCTACTCAAGTGTGAGGCCCGGCGATTCATACTGCCTTGTGTGACAGACTAGTCTCATTGATGGGTTCAGTGTGCCTTTCCTTTCTTCCACTGGATGTAAATTTCTGGTGCATGAGACAAGCGGCTAGCTAAATAATATATAGCCCTCACGAGTATTCGTGAGGGCTATATATTATTTAGCTAACAAGTGGCGTGCATATCAGACTACTGATAATGCATGGAACAAGATATGCATGAGCGGGGGGGGGGGGGGAATTTTAATCTGTTCAAACCCTGAGACATTATCTTTATTAAACAGAGGGTATACTTACGTGGCAGAGGAGTATTTACAGCACTTGGCAATTCTTTATCGACGTCCTCGTATTGGTGGTAAATATTTCCATCATCGCTGCTAAACTCCGAGTCTGAGTCGGACTCGTTTGGAAGTTTGATGTACCTTTGTTGAGTTGGAAGTGTTTGGGCCTTTCTTGTTTGTGTCACTACATGAACATAGAGAGGCTATCTCAGGTATGTGTGGAATAGTTAGCGAGCAAAACTTTTTGAAGAGATGAAAAATTGAGAGGCTTTACACCAACATGAAAGCACCATTTTCGATAAAGAAACCCACTTGTCCCCTGCATTGCCTTCGCTTATTTATTAACGTTTCGATTTATCATTACTATTTTTGACGCATCGATGAAAGAAATACAGATCGATATTCTAAAAAGATTTCGAAGTCGTACCACTATTTTGTTTTCAAATTTTTTTCCTTGCATTTTTTTAGTCCAGAATATCTGTAAAAATGTTACTGCAGCGTTCAAACAGGTAGTTTGTACGTTGATCATCTGGCAGTACTACCAAATCAGATATCGCGATTTCGAACCCTGATTCGATTCCAGCCTTTCCCTTTCACTTTCTCACTGCTTCACTACAGCTACCTTTTGATAATGTAACAGAACATGAACACAACACTGTTTGAACAATATCTAGTCACACGTGCCTATTCAATGCACCTAAATCCGCTGATTCACAGAGCGGCGAGAGGGCTACAACTCGAGACTCGGACTAAGTTTAATAATTGGCAAGCAAAATAATCCCAGTTCAACAACCTGTTTTCTTCGCAATCCCGCTCTGCAATATACATGCAGTTCGAATAAATAATGAGTTGCTATTTAGAAGAAGCTGTGTGTGCCTTCAAAATGAAGAGGAACATTTGTTTCCACTGTTGTGTCATCCTCCCCAACATCTATCATGTCTATATCATAAAACGAACATGAACCAGCATACATGGCTGACCACGTCATTCCTGCCTTAGCTTTATGGGCATGAACCATTGTGTTTAATGTGGAGAACGACATGGAAACACGAAATGCTGTATCCATTTTACAGACAAGCTTTCAGCCAGTGAAAATCTTCGAGCAGTCCATTTGAAAACTGAACATATAGCTATAGGTATATAATTTTGTCAATCACAGAAGGCTGCCTCTCTTTTCTAAACTATCGTATTCTTACCTTTTTCTTTTATGATTGGTTCTTCGAGAAATGCATAATTCTCGGTTTGATAGTCCGAAATACTGTGTAAAAAAATAAACAAGTATACATTCGAAATGTTCAGTACATACTGTAATCGGGTGATCGTTGTCATGGCTTCATAATGGTTACGTTAAATTTTGATCAGAGTGAAAGATTCCGTACCGACTGGTTATAGACATTATCATGGACAGGAGTGAGCTTTACTATAATATGTAATTTAATGGAAATAATAGTGAGGAATGGCAACGATAGGCCCTTGGTTGAAAGTTTCTCTATCGGTAATAAATTTCTCTTCACATTTTAAAGTAAAGATAGAGAAACAGTGGAATATATCTAACAGTTCTTGGCTAAAGTCTTGATTTCTGATATAGAAGCCATTCTGAGAAATCGAATATTTCAAACATGTATTCCTGCTATGGACTGAAAACAATCATATATCACAGGGAGTTCCAAAAACATATTTGGAAGCCGGGTCCGTTCAGGCATAGCACCGAGTTCCTTGTAACTGGACAATTTTAGGATGTGACGAGCGACGTTTTGATCAGGTGTCGATATCAAAGCCATTGTGAAGTTCTGGATTTAGCCCACGTATTCAGATCTAACGAGCAAATGACAAGCGGCGATGTGGAGAGTGATGTTGCGATATCACGAAGGCTGATGCTGTCAGTGTTGATTGATGGTACGCAGGGTCTAGCGACGCTGTTGCCAATTGATGTGTAGAGCCATACTGATGATGACAATTTTGGGATGTAGCAGAGCATGCTGTTGCTAGCGATGCTGCCCTGTTTCGAAGCAGTACAGTTATGCTGAGTTAAATTACATATGTACATCATCGTAGAATATTTCTTCTCAACATCGCAGCCTCCATGCGTGGTTCTACAATTTGCGGTATTGGACTTCAATACATATTGGATTGTAGTCGCGCGTGTTCACATACCTTGAAACGGGTTTGCCGTGGGCCTTGGTCATGGCGTACTTGAATTTGCCAATCCAGTCCTACCAATAAAATAATTGTGTATTGACATCAATCGTTGCTTGACTTGACTGAACTAAACTTGTGTACATAATTCACCAAAGAATCTACACCTTCTGTCATTTGTAATATAAAGCATCGATTATATAGTTGATTAGGAGAAAATTGGTCAAACATTCGCAAGCCGTGATTTACGCAGCATTCCTGAATTGACTCGAAGTTAAGTGGTCAATCCAGGACTAAATTCATCTAGTTTAGTTGTCAGTTTCGAAAATGTCATAAAAACATATGTCCGTTGTTGGTCTTGCCTGATGACCCAGATACATTCCTCTCATAAATGTCTATCGTTTTCGGTGTACATCTTTTAATTTACTTTTCTGGCTTGCAAAATACCACACAAAGATGTTATATTTTGAAATGCTCCCTGAGAGTATTTGTCCAGAAAATTTCCAGGTGAGATCCAATAATACTTGCAGTGCCATTAAGAATGATAACCCGAATTTAGCTCGTTTTTTCGACCTGGAACTAAGTATACTATAATCCCAGTTTGAACTCAGCGTTTCTGATTTGTCGAACTTCAATTCGACTGAACCTTAAACTTAACAGTGTGACTATATGCAAACTCAATAATTTCTTTAAAAGTGGCATTTGCTGGGCATAAATCACAATCCTGTCATGTTCACTCGGTCCACTACACGGACTAAAGTCGTATGAATCCACAAACAAATATTCTAACTGCTTATTCCTCAAAACGTCACAAGAACACATGTGATGATTTGTATCCCAGCCACGCTTTATTCTAGCCGTTCATGTGGACATATTGAATGACATCACCACGCGGCCCCTAGCACCGGCTTGAGCGGTATTAGATACCAATATTTCAGATCGATGAAGTAATAGCCCCGTCAAGTCATCTGTTGGAAAATGATGAGCTATCTGACCGCCAGATTGAAAAACGATCCAAACGAGGGAGTATCTATAGAGTGCAATTTCATATTCAGAACATATACCTGTGACACCCGATCGACGTCGACCAAGGGCGTCATTCATCACCATGTTTACAAGTCACAGAACTACCATCACAATGATTTGTACAGAGAAGAAGCCTCGGGAACGAAACGTCCAAAAGCAGACTATCACCAAATGCAGGCAAAAATTAAACACAGCATTTTAATTTTTTTTTTCATGAATGACTGACACTGTTTCGCAGTATGAATCAAATTGTTCGGCTGTTTTGGAAAACACTTCCCGTTCGTCTCTTTTTCTCCTTAGGCTGAGCTGAATGACCCATTCAGAAAAATGATTACTAATGTATGGACAACAAACCACTGCGGTACGTAGTGTGACTTGACAATTTACACCGCAAAACTTGTTACCATAGCCCTCACTTTGCACCAGCATACAACTCACTAACCGATTCTGTAATCGCCAGGGTACAAATGGCATACAACCCCTAATTCGAACATATTATTACATGGATACTGATCTAATACAAAGATAGTTCCATTATTACAACTACATCATCAAATACTGTATACGAGAATACACGTGGAGACAGAGTTACATAACCACTTGCCTGTCTACACTTTTCTGACATACAGGAGAAGTAATGACCCTTGCCGACGTCCTTTTGTTCCAATGCAAAACACCATGGCTTGTTTGAGACGACTGTGCCATCTGATCTCTTTACCCTGCAAATTAATGTACGATCATAGCTCTCATGAAAAATGAACTTTCATATCCATACTCAAATACGATTAATTAATGTGAGTGTTATTAACCCCATCAGGCCTTGGGGGCATTATGGCACTCCCCCGCCAACAAAAATTTCTACCCTATATCTCCGGAAGGACAAAATAATGAGAGCTGACACCCTGTGAATTTACTGGGGTCATTTTGAGTCTATTTGTATAACCCCGGGGCATAGCATGATGAATAAGTTTAAAATGGGCAAAAACCATTTTATTTCATACCAAATTAATATTTACTAATTTATCATGCAGTTATTGCGAAGAAAACACACAGATAATGTTCGGGGTTTTTTGGTAACAAAATGTAACTTACACATTGTATGTTGACAAAGGATATATTTTTTGTGGCTGCTTGGCACTATCGCTCTTAAACAGGTGCATGTGTCCACCAGTAATGACAACAAACTTCTGTCTCCCTATCAAAGAATAATGTAAGAATTAAAGCCGTTATACATAGCTATGCCCAAGTTCTGGAGAATGCTTTACATTTTTGGTGAAAAAAAATTTAGCAAGCAATGCAAGACAATCTTGGTGTGCATATCAGCCGTCGCAATCAAAGTTCACCGTGAGGAATAGTAGCATGGAGAATCGAGAAATCAGAGGTGGATCGAGTACAGTATGTGCCCATTTGTGTCGATTTCTTTTGCAAGGCTGAAGATTTTTCCACAGACACTAAACATCCGAATATCTGAACAATGCATGAGCAGGGATTACCAGAAACCGGATTTGCGTCCTGCAAGATACTTGATAAGACGGTGAACACAATGCTGGCGCATTCACAAGCATTTCATCCAGCTTTGTATGATGTTTCATGCAGTTTGGCTTCCTTTCATTTCATCCGTATGCGTAGGAAGAGATATCTGGTATGTGAGATAGCGAGGTGTCTTCGAAAGTTGATTGCGCTTGTTGAATAACCTTTCAATGCAATTCCGGTAGAACAGTAAGTAGGTTTATCAGTTGAACCAACCACAGCCAGTTTACACATACGTATCATTTAGTTTGAAGTCTTGGTGTCTAGAATGATACATATTGTCCTATAGATAAGTTCGTCTACCAAAATCACAACTGTGAAGTACGCAAAAATATCTCCGATCTAAACAGCCTCCATGTTTACGCGTTACCCTAGACAGAAGGAAGGGCACATTTTCCTGAAGTATTTCAGACCTAACAGTCACATGCCGTTTTCCTGGATACGCAAACTGTGAAATACAACTCTGCCTGTCACAAAGGACGTGAATTCGCCCAATCAGATCTCGAAGTAGGCGTTTCAATTAATTAATTATTATTACATTACCGCAAACTATATTAGATTGTACACCCTAATATGAGTTCGAACTGTAAGTCTGTTATCTTACATTTGACACCCATCATGCGCTCTAACTTCCCCTGTCGACGGAGCCAGCCATACTGTGAATCCTTTCTTGCCACGAGTTCTGCGGCCCCTGTCAATCCAAGAGAAAGGTTTTCAATTGTTTTTTTAATCGCTGGGACTATTTTTCTGAATACTAAGGTGAGTAAAATACTGAACATGTGAATAATAAATTTTAAGTGTAAAGAGTGGCTGGAAAGACAGCATTTCTGATGAGCAAAGTCTCCATAGTACAGTACCGACTGCTATTGATTTTATTGCATGAGATTCTTGTGACTCATGGCTAATAGACGTGCTATTGAATCAAATCAACATGTTACTTTGATGTGAATTCCCGTGTGCAAGATGGATGCATCCTAAGTCAGTGTACGCTTGATTGGCCTAGGCATTTCAGATATACATGTAGGCCTACCTTTCCTATACCGAAAAGGTGTTGGTTGTAATATGTACAAACAGTATCCTCTGAGTACTTCATCCTAAACGTGTTCTCAACATTCTGTGGTCAGATCCGACATTCAATAGCCAACCATCGTCCATGAAGAATTTTCACGTCCAGAATTCAGATATCTTTTTCATGACAATATTAGCAACAGAGTCTATGCAGGCATAAAATAAATATATATAAATATAAGCTAATTTATTGCAAGAGAAAAAAATTACCAATGATGCTGGCAAGACATCACGACGTTTCTACCGTACTGACCAGTTTTCTTTCATTCAACTGGTTTTCCATGTGTCGTGATTCCATGTAACATATATGACATCGGAATCGCAGTTAATCTATGAATCTATAAACCCATGTTCCAATTTGCCCAGGTTTCTCCGAAATTCAAGCACTGTGGGTTGAAAACCATTCCCGTTAGATTCAAACGGGACGAAGGCCATAGTTTCAAATTCGGAGATGCGTCCCAACATTTGAGATAAAAACCTGGAAATCTGATGCTTTGGAAATTTACATCAGAACACTGACTTCCTTAAACTTTATTGCCATCCGTGCTACCATTCATTCTTTCTTCTGATATGATCATACGCTGGTCAAGAAATATTCACTGCCTCCTCCCTACTTCACATCTTTGTGCCTTCAGTATCAGTCACAAGTCACTTTAGTATTCTGACACATAGTCATAGTTTCTCTACCTGACAACTTATTCATTGTGTTGTTAATCGAATGTCTATTTGATACAAAGCCTCAGCTATGATATTAATTTCGTTCAACGAGACGGCCAGTATTGCCTTCTCTCCATGTTGCCAGATTGGGTTGATGAACCGATACATCCAATGCTAATATTTTCTAATTTCTTCAGGTTTAGTTCATGTGAAATGTTTGTTTCAGTGTACACAAGTTGTGGAAGGAGGGGGAAGTAAGATTGACTCTAGCTTACCTGCCATCTTTGGGAAGAGGAAGTAAAACTACAGTTTTTGAAAGCTATGTCTGTTTCTCAGAGATTTGGACCTCTAAATAAAAGACAACCTGCAAAAGAACGAAGTCAAATGTACAGCGCAATTAGTACCAATGTGACTGATTCCTTGTTCTCATATGTGAATGTTCTGTTCCAAAGGCTTTTCAACCGAATGCATTTAGAATTTAACTGTTTCCCCAATCAATTACAGCTGAAATCAAACTCGAAATGCCACTTTGAGTTTTGTTCACTGTTGATACCGCCACAAAACCTATGTCTACTTCAAAGTAAACCCGATATCAGTGCTATAAAATTACTTTCACTTCCCTCATAAAATACACACAGGTATTATTCAATCATTCTTGAGTGAATGCTGTTAATCCACACAATACGAGTTAAGCTGTGTTTTTTTCCAACTGTCTATTGTAAGATAATTATGTATAACTTACCTGCAACTCAGACGAATCTACTTCACAGGAAACCGGACGGGGTTAAAGTACATATATGTATACTTTAACTTTAGCTTGAACATTGGTGATTACGCTATGACGTGAATCGATATAGAATATAGGTCAAGCATATGAGAAACATGAACACTAAATTTATTCTACCAACAGCTAATACATAGTAAGGACCAAAGAAAGGGGCGAGAGGGCCTACATGATAGAATCCAAACATCAAGCACATGACTGTGTTTTAAAGTTCATATATAAATAAATAGTATGTATACAAAGCTTTATATCTCATGTAAGGACTTTCTAAAGGTTATATTGTTTTGATGTATTTTACTCAAAATGTTCAGTATATTTGTCCTAAATCCAAAACACTGTGTTTTACCCCTTCCATCCTCAGTCTGTCGATGCAATTCTATTTTGGGTGCATGAATGAGTTGTTGATTCACTAAGGATTCAATGAAGCCCTTATATCCTTTGAAAGTTCCGAACTTCCTGGTCTACCAGTTTACCTCCATTTTTAGATACTGCATTATTCTATATACATTTACACTAGGAAAACACAATTATTTGTTATTCTAAATATTCTAAGGCGGAAGACGAGACGGGCGACAACGTCACGTGATATCAACACTCTCCGTCGTTTTATCGCAAGTTGGTGAAAACAAGTTTCTGATAATATATGGATAAGTATAAATTCCAATAATACCCGTTGTGGAAATCCTTCGGGTACCTAACCAGTTATGGGGTAACTAGAATGAATATAAGATTAGTGGTTACCATAGCAACTCAGTTGCTCGGACTGAAAAGTCCAGACGGTTAGCAACTAAATAACAGTATAAATAACTTGAACTCTGATGCTTTTTCTACAAAGCCTCAATGCATTAGACATGAATAACGTAATACAATATTATATTTTAATTCAACACAAGGCATTTGCCCGTGGGAACCTCTCTTCAACTAAAATTACTCGAAACCACGAGTTGGAAATGCTCCAAGGACGAAAAATCATGTAAATCTGCCAACCGCCATAACAGTATTTCATCTGCATATATTTGCGGTAATGCTATTCTGTTAGTAAATCAAACATGAAATACGGTAACAGCCATCAATCTACATCGTAAAAAGCTTTGATATCAGGGATTAAAGAGCTTCGTCGGCGTTTGATCTCACTGGTGTTTGATCTGAATAAGAACTTGCATTTTATAAATACCGATTTTTCTATCTGGCCATCACATAGTTCATCATTTTCCATCAGGTGACTTATAGTCAGGGCTGTTAGGGATTTTTTAGTTCACATTCTTCCAATAGCACCAAATTTGGCCCATATGTTGCCCATACCATACTATTTCGATTTTTGACGGGCGCTAAGACGGGCGCCCCCTCGGGCCGCCATATTGGCGAAATTCATTATGGTCGCCACCCGGGTTAGAGGTCAATCGTAGTTAAATAACTAAAAGGTCTAGAAATATGAGTAATAACATTTTTTAGCGGTTTTGGGGGCCGGGGAATGTGATTGTGATCTTATTTCAACGAGGTCAAGGTCACCCTTCAAGGTCACCCTAAAGGTCATTTTGGGGACAAATTCGCCATAATCAGTGGTTTTCGGGCAAGATATATAAACTGCCTCATTCTATTGGTTTCCGGGGCTGAGTAACCCGAATCTGGTCTTATTTTGACGATTCGGGGCAATATTTCATTTGAGAGTCGCGATAGAGGTCATCCGAACCAGAGGTCAACCAGAGGTCAATTGTAGGTGAAACACCAAAAGAATAGCAAATAATACCATGATGCATTCGAAGAATTCGATTTTGATCTTATTTTGAAGATTTGAGGTCACCCCATTTTGGGGTCAAAGCTCAACAGTTACCACTAAAAACAATCGAACGAAGATTATTGAGGACCAAATTTTATTAAAAAACTTCTGAGATGATATCTGCTGATAAAATACTATAACTATGCCGCTACGCTGCTATGTGTATATAAATGTTCGAAATGCAATATAAAGACCGCTTTAGCAACAATATACCAATGATTATTAGTACCTATACCTTCTGGCTTGTGCTCTCAAGAAACTGTGAAGTCGCGTCGCACCCAGTAAGGCTGTGGAAGAGGGGTAGTGGCAAGGATTTTGACGCACCGAAATCTAAGCAAATGGTATGGACTCGAATTTCACAATATTTTTCCCCAGTACCGAAGCATGTGCTAGATGCAGGAGGATCCTGGTGTCCGCCTCAGAATGGTTGCACGGTTGAAGTATTGTGAAGTCACAACGCCTGTTGAAGAACACGGACTCAAAACGAGTACACAGGAGGAGCTTTCCGCAAAGTCAGTCTTGGAGACCTGGGTCTGATGAATGAGAACGGCTCCTTTTGGTTCTCATTCTTTAAGAAGCCGCTGATCCATTCATACTTCAGGATTTTAGGGATACCGGAAAAAGTATTATGGCATTTCAGTCCAAACCATCTGTTCCGATCTTAGTTCGTCAAAGTTCTTGGCATTACCCCTCTTTCACAGCTTAACGGGCTGCAAGACGACTTCACAGTTTCTTGGATGTGACAAGACCACCTGGGTAGCCTGTACAAGCATATCGGACCTCACCGACACACTAGTGGCTCTCACGCACGATCCTGACACTCTCGAGACCGTGCATATGGAGCTTATAGAACGCTTCATTGTACTAATGTACAGCAAGGGACGTGGTGCAGCCGGTGTCAATGAGGCCAAGCTGGAAAACATCCCACCTCCCAAGCCGCGCTGTTGCAGCATGTGAAGCGAGCGCTACTGCAAGCGAGTTTCTACTGGAGTCAGGTCACTTCACTCCAGCAGGAAATCCCTGACTTCAGTGAGTGGAGCTGGCACAAAGATTGCACCAGTACATGGCAACCGCTATGGACCACTCTCATCGACACTTCTATGACATATGCCATTCTCATGCACTGCGGCTGACTCAAGGCATGCACGGGAAGGTACAAATGAAACTGTGTCGATGTCCGATAAACGACCCTCTGCAAATGCGAAGGCGGGTGCGTTAATAACGAGGGCGGTGATGACAAGTATTACTTATTGCTGGCATCATAGATCGCAAGCCATAAGGCATAGGTAGTAAAAGTAATCACTGGTATAGTGTTGCTAAAGCGGTCTTTGTGTTGTATTTTGAACATTTAAATGCACATAGCGGCGTAGCGGAATAGTTATAGCATTTCGTCAGCAGATGTCATCTCCGAAGTATTTTAATAACATTCCTGAATAATCTTGTTTCGATTGTTTTTAGTGACAACTGTTGATCTTTGACCTTTAATTCCCAAATGAGGTGACCATGACCTCAAATCGTCAAAATAAAGTCAGAATCTAATTCTCCGAGGCCACAAAGCCCTATGGTATTATTTGTGATTCGAGCCCATTTGGTGCTTCCTATAATTGACCTCTGGTTGATCTCTGGTTCGGGTGACCTGTATCGTGAACCTCACATGCAATATTGCCTCAAATCGTCAAAATATGGCCAGATTCGGGTTACTCAACCCCGAAAATCGATAAAATGAGGTAGTTTGTATATCTCGACTAAAAACCACTAAAAATGACGAATTTGACCCCAAAATGACCTTTACGGTCACCTTGATCTCAAATCAGATTCCCCGCCACAGAAAACCAATAAAAAGTTGTATTATTCATGATTCTAGTCATTTTGTTTTTTTTAAATGCGATTGACATCTAACCCGGGTGGCGGCCATATTGAATTTCGCCAATATGGCGGCCTCAGGGGGCGACTACCTTGGCGCCCGTCAGAAATCGAAAAGGTATTATATGGGCGACATATGGGCCAAATTTGATGCTTTTGGTAGAATCTGAACCAAACAGTCCCTTTTATGCCCTAACATCCCGGACTATTAATAGGCCTATTACATTATCGCTCTGAAATATTTTTTTCTAATATCGCTCATACCGGTGCTAGGGCCCGTGTGGTCATGTCATTCAAGATGTCCACATGAACGTCTGCAACAAAAGCGTGGCTGGATACAAAACACAGGGATCCGTTTTGATTCCTGTGATATTGAAATATGTTGACCGCTTCTCTCTTGCAGTAAACTAGCTTAATTTTTACGTATGCTAAGATCTATTTGGTGCTAATGCTATTATATGAATTAGGTTTTTGGCTTATGGACGTGGAAATTCTTTAATTAACGACGGCTGAATATTGAATGAGGCCTACCGTTGGCTATTCGGCGAGAGTGAACAGGGTCTGAACATCAGTTCTCCGGAACTCCAAAGTGGTAATGCTGCGTTCCTTCAGCTTGGAATTTGTGACCTGCGTATTCACGATAATGCGGACAATGATGCCAAACAGAGATTTGGTGCTTCCAATTCTTAGATATCCGATCCGAACCATGTACTGCGTTCAGCCTTGTCGACATCCCCCATGCATTCGTTATAATCCTTTGACAGCAGTAGGGCAAGAAATCTCCTTTCTCGTACCGCCTTTCTGCACTCTGAGAACAGCTGTCTGGTCTGTGCCTTGGAAATTTGTACAGCGTATAAGGATTTGCTATTCATCCATTTGAAGAAGGCAATATCTTGGTTTGATATCCGGAACTTGCAATCATCATGCAAGAGATCTTTATCGGCCTACATGTCAGCGGGTAATGCCTATCGGTTAGCACGAATGGCACCACAGACGTCAACACATTTTGCCTTCAGATATTCCATCAAGGAAACGCAAGAGAATTAGTTGTCGAAATATATGTGGTGGTGCTTTTCAACAGATCCCTTTTCAAGTTCTTGGACAACTTTCTCACCAAGCCCGAAATCATCCGCTCTGTCGTCATTATCATTGGCATTTTCTGTTTCTGAGACACTTTCTGTTTTCCTGATGGACATCAAACTTTCTGTTGTAGCCATCCATGTCTGTCCCTATCCACAACTTATATCCTCGCTTGATTGGTTTCAGCGTTTGTGTTTTGTGAAGTGAATCCTTGAATAAAAGCCTGCTTTCCAAAGAATGTTGTATAGCTTCAAATAGTTGTTACTCATGGCCGAATCTTGTATAACTTATCATGGTTTTCTTGTGCATCGTCAGGAGTGTAACAGATTTCCTGGTCGTTCTCTTCTGGTCGTGGATGCGTGCCTCTGGTGGAGCAAGAATGTCTTGTGTGATAGTAGCGTCGTTGTTCACTTGCAAGGGGTTGTGGTTTAACGACGGTCCATTCCATTCCTATTCACAGTCTGACCCTAACCTTATTGTGGTTCACCAACTTCATTCCTTTCAAACAAAAATGAAGTTTAGTTCCTCCCCAACTTGTACAATTTTTGTTGACTTTAAAATGGTTCTTGCTCCTTTGTGTCCGTGGATATCCGTGGATGTCCGTGGATGCCTGTCTGAATTTTCCGCAAGCGATAACTTCCTAACGCTTTGTTGGATTGTTCCGAAATTCGGCATACACATTCCTTGCGACAAGACGCCAGTTGGTATTGCATTTCAGCAACATCTGCCTGAAGGTGCCACCACTGGGTTAAAATGGGTCTTGCTTCTTTGTGTCCGTGGACACCTGTTAAAGTTTTTCACAAGTGAAAACGTCCAAATGCTTCGTCGGATTCCCCCGAAATTCGGCATACGCATATCTTGCGACAAGACGCTGGTTACTACTGCATTTCAGCAACATCTGCCTGAAGGTGGCGCCACTGAGTTTCGCTTTTTCGTGTCCGTTCCAGTTAAAATGGGTATTGTTCTCTTTGTGTCTGTCTGTTCAAATTCTTCACAGACGATAACTTCCAAAAGTTTTGTCGGATTCCTTCGAAATTTAGCATATACACTCCTTGTGACCAGACGTGGGTTGGCATTGCGTTTCAGCAAGATCCACCTGAAGGCAAGGCTTTGGTGTAAGACCCCCCATTGAAAAGGTAATATCCTGGACAAAAGACTGACACTACAACTTGCAGCAGATCCTTTGTCAATTATATTTCGTGAGTCTTACATCAAATCGTTGCCCACCTGAAGATCCACCTTGTTCCAATCTTCTGTGCATGTTCGTGGTTTTCATTCAAATTCTTCACAAGCGATAGCTTTAACTTTTCTTCTTACTTCCGCTTCTCGCTGTTAGTTTTGAATTCCACGTCGCTTAAAATGAAGGACACCATTTTCTTAAATTTTGCTGTCCAGTCCTTCCATTCCATATCATATGATTTACACTAAAGTTTTTGCAGGAATCATATTTTATTTCAGAAGTATAATATGAAATAACTGGCGGGGAAATCCCCGCAGTACTGAACCCCTGGTAGTTTTGAATTTGGTGTCGCCTTCAATGAAGGACAACATTTCGTTCAATTTTGCTATCAAATCATTCTATTCCACATCATATGATTTACCCTAAAGCTTTCGCATGAACCATATTTTATTTCAGAAGTATAATATGAAATAACTGGCGGGGAAATCCCCGCAGTACTGAACCCTTGAGTTTTTTTTTTAATTTCGTGTCATCTTAAATGAAGGACAACATTTCGTTCAATTTTGCTATCAAATAATTGCATTCCACATCATATGATTTACCCTAAAGCTTCTGCATGAACCATTTGCGTCCACATGTGTAACTTATTATTATATTAATTACAACTGAGTTCCTAATGTTTGGGTGCTCACTGTGCATATGATCAATTTCCTGAATTGAATTCGCCCTTGTGGTTTTTCAGATTGACAGATGGTGGCATGCAGTTGTCAGTGTGGTGGTTTCATGTACAGGGAGCTTTATATGGCTTTCATGTCAGCACACCTACCACTACCCTCAAGGAGAGCATGCATGTCCCCACCCTCAGGGCGTCGAGCCGCACCCTCTATCTCCCAAACCATCCCTCGCCAGACTCTCATATATTGTGTTCGAGCATATATATCTCCAATATATCTTAGCAGAAGTTGAAATTTGTGTGTTGTCTGCAATATTGGGATAATTCTGCCACCCCTCAATGAATTGCAACCCCAAAAGGTTTCAATTTATAAGGCACAGACCCATATTTTTGTATTTGATAAGTGGTCCCTTGTCTATAGATCTTGCTTGGAATTGTTTTTCGTGCCAATCCGCCTCTGGGTGGTGCCACCTGGGGCCAAGTTAAAATTGCATCTACAGACAATAACTTTTGAAAACCTTAAGGATTCTTTCCAAATTTGGTGTGTGGGTACCTTGCCTCAAGATCTGGCATGAAAATGTTTTTCTTGTTGATTCATGTATAGGGGGACCACCTGAAAGCCAAGTTAAATGTTTCCCGACAATAACTTTTGAAAACCTGAACCGATTCATTCAAAATTTGGTGTGTATGTACCTCGCCTCAATTGCTCGTTTGGCATTGTTTTTCATGCCGATCCACATATAGGTGACGCCACCTGGAGGCAAATTTAAAATTGTTTCCGTACAATAACTTTTTAAAACTTGAATGAATTCTTTCCAAGTTTGGTATACATGTACATTACCTGAAGGTTTCGCTTGGGTTGTTTTTCTTGTCGATCTGCTCATAGGTGGTGCCACCTGTAGGCCAAGTTAACATTTTCTATTTCTAATGTCTATCCGCCTATATGGCGCTACCTGTGGGCCAAGGTAAAATTGCATTTCCGGACAGTAGCTGTTGGACCTGAATGGATTCTTTTATATTTGATATGTGGGTACCTTCCCTCAAGGCATCTTATGGGCCATGTTAATGATGTTTTTGCTAAGTTTTACGTTTTTACTTTCTTCACAAATAAATAATGTTGAATCCTTTACTAAAGATGCAAAAGGGATACCTCCTCGATCGTATTCGATCGACTGTATCTAGTTTCTTCGAAATTTGGCATATGCATTCCTTGTGACAAGATGTTGATTGGTATTGCGTTTCAGAAAGATCTGCCTGTAGGTGGCGCCACTAGGGTTCTTTCCGTTCTTTTGTGCTGCAAGCAATAACTTTGAAATGTCGCTCGAAATTTGGTTTCCGGGCAATAACTTGAGAAATGCTCTCCGAGTTCTTTCCAAATTAAGCATGCATATACATTGTACCTTGCCATGAGATGTTGCATGGGATTGTGTTATCCACTTCTGCTTAGAAGTAGACGCCACCTGATAAAAAAAATCTGAAATTTGTATTTGGCCAATAACTTGAGAACTACATGCTCATCAGATTCTTCTCAGATTTAGCATGCATGTACCATGACAGGACATGTTGCATGGGATTGCCTTTCACTCACTTACACTTACAGGTGGCGCCACCTGGAGGCAAAATCCCAAATTTGTCTCCGGGTAATACCATGACCTAAGATGTCGCTTGAGATTGCGTTTCGCCTACTTACACCTCTAGGTGGCGCCACCTGGTGTTAAAATCAAAATTTGTTTTCAGCCATTAACTTTAGAACTGCTCATCGGAGTCTCCTCAATTTTAGCATGCATGTATCATGCCAGGAGATGTTGCGTGGAATTGCCTTTCGCTCACTTGTACTTACAGGTGGTGCCACCTGGTGGCGAAATACCAGATTTGTTTCCGGGTAATAACTTGAGAACCACTCGTCAGATTCTTCTTAAATTTGGTATGAATATACGTACCATGGCATATGATGTCGCTTGGGATTGCGTTTCGCCCACTTGCGCCTACAGGTAGCACCACCTCGTGTCAAATCTAATTTGATTTCGCTCATCGGATTTTTCTCCAATTTGGTATGCAGATACCATGCCATGATATGTCCCTTGGGATTGTATTTCGCCTGCTTCTCCATACTGGTGGCGACACCTGGTGGAAAAATCTGAAATTTGTTTCTGGCAATAATTCGACAACTGCTCATCAGATTCTTCTCAAATTTGGTATTCATATGCCATAAGATGTCACTTGGGATTGTGTTTCGCACACTTGTGCCTACAAATCTAAATTTGGTTTCCGGGCAACTTGAAGACCCCTCTTCAGATTCTTCACAAAGTTCATATGCTGATACATGTACCATGTCATGAGATGATACTTGGGATTGCGTTTTGCCCACTTGCACCTACAGGTGACGACACCTGGTGGCAAATTTAAAATTTGGTTTCCGAACAATAGGTTGAGGATGCAATCAGCTTCTCGTCAAATTTGGTTTGCAGATAATATGCCTTGAGATGTCACTTGGGGTTGCTTCTCGGTTACATAATTTCCATGCTTCACTGCATGAAAACTATATTACAGAAGCAATCAACGTTCAGTCAACCGTTCTGAGTTGATTTTAAAACTTGGGAAGGCAGAAATTACAACACATATAAGGGAAGTGGGAAGAGGTGCCGACATACTGACATAGTCACATGGTTTCACAGTATAGTCTTCTGGTTAACCTATTCCAAAGCACATACCAAGAATCTAACGATTCGTGATATGTGTAAAGATACATCATTCTTTAGATGACGACTTTACAACGAATATTATGGATTAAGAGTACTGATCAGCGATACGGATTTGATATTTTTGGAACATCATGATGTCTTGCCGGCATCATTGAAAACTGTTGACCGCTTCTCTCTTGCAGGAAACAAGCCTATGTTTATGTATACTATGATTGTCTTTTTGAGTTTGGTGCTAATACTGTTATATTGAATAGGTCTTTGGATTATGGACGCGGATATTCTATGGACGACGGCTTGATTATGAATGACGGACTAGACGCTTGTAATTGTATCTCAGGTACGACTTTATTGTACCTGTTCCGCATCCAACTCCTATGAAGTAGCAGTTGCCTCCCTCATGTATATCCCCCGAGACCAGCAATGCTAAGAAAATATTGCTGCCATTTCGGCGGGGGACTTAGCATCCTCTGGCTGCTTGTTTCCATCTCCTTCAGTTTCTGAGCTGTCGATGTGCCAGCCTCTGGTACAGTTTTCTTTAACCTTCCGTTTATCTTTACGGGTATAGGTGGTCAGTGAACGCTAGCTTTCTTACTGTCTGTCGAGTTCGGCTTTAGCCTATTTTAGAACTTGCTGAATTGGGTATATGGATGTTATTTTAATCCAATTAGCAGGTGGGATTGGCAGTTGAAGTTCTCGTATCGATATCCTGGGAAGATTACGTGGTTGATCTAATCTCCTTCTTAAAATCTGACTTCTTGCCTCAGAACATCCTCTCCCAGGGTGCTTTGCGCTACGCTGCATTTACCCCTGTAGGGATCTCACCATTTTTTACAGGATTCTTGTAAAAATCAAAAACTCTCCTATCTGACTGTTTTACTGATCGCAAAATGTATGTTTATCTCGAAATAACGCTAGTTTCACTCAGTTTGAAGGCAGCTTTTCGACAAATTACCCCAGAACTATATGTTGTGGAAATATATATCGGTAAGCAGCGACTGATATCAATTCGTCCAATTTTGCGATCGCCATGTTCGTTCACTGTGGCAACAGATGACCTCGGGCCAACTCCGGCACAGTCCGTGAGACCTTACAGGGCTAAATGGAGAGGCGCAAAACCTGGTAGAGCTTGGCCTCAGAAAAGCTTCAGCCTGGTCTACATATAAATCGATCCACTTATTAACATCGCTAATTTGGTGTTATGGCCATGCCAACATGATGATAAGAAGCGATCGAAAGGTTCTCTTAGAATGCGAGCATTCCCCTCGACACAGTAATAATATATAATACAAAAGTGAAATACTCCTATATATTCTCGGTCTTCTCCTGTGGAGCCCAACTCGCGAATTTTGCATGCCAACCTATACATGAGCAGTGTGACTAACGTCACAGGACCTACGAAGTACAGTAGGGATTAGGACTCGAACGCGAACTGAAATCTTGGAAATCCCCACCCCCAGTTGAAATCCTGCCTATATTAAGATGGGCACCGCCCAAGTCAGAATCGCCAGTGATTTTCATCAAAAATCACCAGAAATTTTCATCAAAAGTAGGTCAGCTCAGAACTTGTTGGTAACAGTCTCCTAATGCACCTTCATTCCAAAATGAATAACGATCGCCGATTTAATTTTACATTTTTTTAATTAAAGGAAACAGATTGAATAATATAGGTTCAGTAGATTTCAAGCTTTACGTGTGAAAATACATTTACATCTCTTTAATGGTTTTCAGTGCCCTTGTCCAGGATCAAAACAACTTTTTGAATCACATTATTTTCCCAACAATACAACAATTTTTTATATATAGTACTATAGTAGAAAGGTAGCATTTATGTAGTTTACGGTAATTCAACTCAAGACCAACACCTTCTCTGCACAAGATAATAATGATTCTATGTCATTCTCCTGAGCATAACCGGTACAAAGACGAATAAATAGCGTCTCTACATCACGTTGTTATCTAGATATATGAGACAACACATTTTGGGTATCGGCAATCTGATGAATGTACTATTCCGGTTTTCTTGTTTCACATTATATTCTATGGCGGTTGATTGGTGATTTTCTTCATTGATAAACGTTAAACCACCTCAGCTTCGTTGTGTGAATCGGAATTGCATTGCTGTGACACACCAACACACTCCGTGGCAGTGATTCTGTATCTCCTAATCAAGGAATCAAAATGGATCAAGATTTGAAATGACAAGAGAAATTTAAACATATTTTGTTTACACATGTAATTTTTTGTTCAAATTATATCCAAGTGTGATATATAGTCAATATTCAAGAGGTACAAAAAAAACCCCAAGTATGTCCTCATATTTTCACATCCATGCCAAGAAATACTGCATTGAAAAGGGTCCATTTAGCCTACCCTGTTTTATCGCTCTAATCAGCAAATGGCGAGGTCATATTTCTGCTGTCAAAATTGTATTTCCCTCCAAAGTCTTAACCCTTGAATCCAAGTCACACACTCTCTGATGCAAAGTAATGATTGTCCTAACTATCCGATTAGCACATTATGAACATGTCTTTGGTCATACTGTACATATCATAACTCACATCAATGTTTTCTGCTATATTATTTCAATGATATGGTTTAACAATTTAAGTTATGCAAACAGCGCTGATTGTTTGAGGGTACATGCAGTAGGCCTATGCTGTCGGGCAATTGTGGAATTGTCCCAAATGCACGTTAAGATGTACCTCAGTAATAGGGCCATGTGGCATACAGTGGAATGTGGATCAATGACAGGGTATTTTTAGCCGGACAGGACTCGGTTGTGGTAACTGATACTCATTAACTGCGATAAAACGCTGGAGCAAAACGGACCACATTTTTCTTGGCATGATGATCAAAGTTACTTTATCTAGTTAAATTCTACCCAAAGAAAATAAATTAAGACCCTTTAAACAGCCGTCATGGCTTTGTTTCACCCTCAGTAAACTTTTATCATTGTTGCTCACACAGACTAATCTGAAGGATGATACCACATCTTTCTTTCTTCTGCTGGGTTATTGCACCAGGCTGACTTAATTGGTTGATGTAGGATATTTCACCATCAGTGGGTAATTTGACCTGAATTTGAAGCCCGATGTGGTCAATGATGAAATGTTTGGATGTGAAATAGAATACACGTTAAAGGCTACAGTTTACATATATCTATAACAATATACTGAAGTGTTAATTATAAATCTAATTTTAATCAGAATTATTTCAGATCAGAACTTGCTGGTAACAATGCCCTAATGCACGTTCATGCCAAAAATCAAGGTTCTAATGTCAACGGTTCTCCTTATTTTGCCGACGAAAGGATTCAAATGGACGGACTCACTGACTCATTACCGGACAATTTGCGATCTGTAGCCTACTTCGTAGGAATATTGTTCTATCCTTCCTATACAATGGCGTGTTTTCAGTATCTGTTTCATACGCCAAAATGCATTCGGATCATTTTTGTACCTTTTTCAGTTCGTTTTGATACAAGCTTCCTTCGATAGACACACCCATGAAATCGACTACTTTGTATATATTCCTACGAAGTAGGCTACAGATCGCAAATTATCCGGTAATGAGTCAGTGAGTCAGTGCATCCGAGTCCTTTCGTCGGCAAAATAAGGAGAACCATTGACATTAGAACCTTGATTTTTGGCATGAACGTGCATTAGGGCATTGTTACCAGCAAGTTCTGAGCTGACCGAATTCTGATGAAAATTTGATTTATAATTATATTTTTTATTATTTATTGATAGCTAAGCGAGTGCACTGTCATGCCCATTGGGAAACCTTGGCTGTATGTTTCACTGTATATATAACACAATACAAAACGTGATGGGATAATGAAATAGGAAATGCTAATTTTCCATCATTTGTTAGTGCATTTATCTACACTGCTATTACCAGGCAACTTGCCATTCTTAATACACACAATTCAGTATATTGTTATAGATATATGTAAACTGTGGCCTTTAACGTGTATCCTATTTCACATCCAAACATTTCATCACAGACCAAATCATGCAGGCTTCAAATTTAGGTCAAATTGCCACTGATGATGAAATATTCTACATCAACCAATTAAGTCAGCCGGTGCAATAACCCAGCAGAACATAGAAAGATCTGGTATCATCCTTCAGATTAGCCTGTGAGCAACAATGATAAAATTTACTGAGGGTGAAACAAAGCCGTCCTGCAAGCCACCCAAGGAATTTATCAGCTTGTGTTGGGACATTTTGTTGGTATCGTGTAAGTTGTTTAGTAGTTTACTCATTCAAATCTCCATACCATATTTTCTGTTATTCAACAGACAAATTTCTTTACTGGTTTTAATTGTTTAAGTTTTACTGAGTTTCAACTGCTACAGATAGTAACATAGTACTGATACTGTAGAAATGGGTAGTGTGAATTTAATTATTCCATGTTTAGTACAATTTGTTCACATGAATGGTGGAATGTCTGGACTCTCAAATGAAAGTGTGTTATACATGTATAGCTCAAGCATGTCAGGTTTGAGGAACAAACATAGTTGCAATTAAGATATAACCAAAGAAATTTCATGACAATTATTGAATCTAAGTAAGCCCCTAACTAACAAAATTAGCTTAATAAAAAAGGCCTTCCTGGCGTAAATTGTTTTCTTTTGAGAGAGAATGGTAATTTCTGGGTTAAGAATTTCCTGTATAAAGATAGGTTGTTCAAGGAGGCTTTGTTTTTGCCGCTGTTGTGTGCATCAAGGGTATGGAAACATGATATATGCACCCAGAGCCCTAATCTACAGCTGTATAAGACTCAACATTGGCATTGACGGCATGTTTAAAGGGTCTTAATTTATTTTCTTTGGGTAGAATTTAACTAGATAAAGTAACTTTGATTGTACTTCTTGAATATTGACTATATATCACACTGGGATATAATTTAAACAAAAACATTACATGTGTAATTATGTCTAAATTTTTCTTGTCATTTCAAATTTTGATTCCTTGATTAAGGGATACAGAATCACTGCCACGGAGTGTGTTGGTGTGTCACAGAATCACTGCCACAGAGTGTGTTGATGTGTCACAGATTCACATCAGCACAGTAACTGGTAAACTATTCATTCAATCCCATCACTTTTAATCTTCAACAAAATATTCAATACTGTTTTAATCGAAAATTTCTGGTGATTTTTGATGAAAATCTCTGGTGATTCTGACTTGGGCTGCATGTGCCCATCTTAATATAGGCAGGATTTCAACTTGGGGCGGGGGGGGGGGATTGCCAAGAGCTCAGTGCCTGTCCTAATGCCTACCTTACTTCGTAGGTCCTGTGACGCATAGTCACACTGCCATGTTTACCTTAGTACTTCGAATTATTTACCCTAGTCCTACGGTGAACGTTAAACAATATTATCGGTCCACTTTGCTTGATAATCACTTTGAGATTACAAGCGCCTGGTCCGTCCTTTATTATTCAGCCGTCGTCCATTAAAGAATATACGCGTCCATAACTCAAAGACCTATTTCATATTCCATATTAGCATTTGCTAATACATATCTCGCATGAGAAATTCTCACAGTATTGCCTAATCGGAACTTAAGGGGCGCTTTCTTACAGTTGTCTTCCATTGTTTCCTCTGATGTTTCTTCAGCGTATATACGTGTAACTGCTTCAACACAAGTCATTGCTATTTAGAGTTTTCTATCGGGGCTCTTTTATTCTGTGAAAAGATGATTGTAATCGTGTACAATGTCCTGCAACACCTCTTTATAAAGATATACAGTCGGGTCGCCACTTCCGGTGCGCATCCAGTTCCGGTGCATTTCTCACAATTCCGTATTCTCCGTTGCTAGGGACATATAATATCAAAATGGTACTGGAGTATGTTCTTGCCTGTGCAAGATACTTCATATATAGATCAAAATATACAAATGAAACTCTCTATCTAACAACTTTTAAAGTCTACTTGAAGCAAAATATTGATGTTTTACAGAAATCCAAAATCTCCAGTATAAACTGATAACTGAAAATATTCGTAAATATATAGCATCTGCGATATGATTTCAGTCATTTTACATACATGTACTACATTGTTACAACATATCTTTGTGGTCCTAGTTTATCGGAGTTAGTAACCGCAAAGCCTATGTATTTCATATGTAACCGAGTCGGAGTTGATAGATACCAGTATATATTTTTCAGTAGCCTATGTAATTTTCATTAGCCTATGTCCATCATTGAAATACCTATGTCACTGTGTTTAAAGTACAATACTGCTGTTGCCATGCACCCATAGTATGCATGATGCCCTGTCCTATATGGTGGTTAACATCTGATAGTAATAAGCCCCACTCCCCAGGGATCCTGGACCTTGGGAGTGTTAAGTGTAACAGGAATACAGAATAAAGTATGTTAAAAAAAAAAAAAAAAAAAAAAAAAAAAAAGGGACGCGCCAAATTTGAAAATTTCTGTGCGTTCGAGCAGGTATATACACTGAATTAATTGTCCTAAAAATTCAATCATCTTACCTTTTGCTGTGCAAAGATACCGTATAATGTTCTCTCACTTGCGCACATGTTAGGTCATTCTGCAGGGATGTCATTTTGCTTGGTTCGGTGGGAACCGGGTCGTCTGCTACGGCTGAATATACCGCGGGCAATGTTATGCTTGCCATATCTGGCTTTCGTATCAGTCAATCCAATCAGCATAGAGTTATTAACTTCAGCTCTCAAGTAATTGTTACTCGAAAACATTTTTGCATGTGTATAACGGAGCCAGTTCCGACGCGGTCCAACTCCCGTCCCTGTACATTGGCGCGGCATGATGTGCCAGCTGATGACCTATTTCACTGTTACACCCCAACACAGAATTCTGCCCAGTTTAGAATGGGGCGTACTCAAATTATCCTCTCAGTCACAAGATTATTATTATAATATATTATATTATTATTATTATCATGTAATAATACTTGGAATTTTTCAAAACAATTATTTTCACAAAATAAATCGTTGGGATATTATATTGTTAGGTAAAAGCCCGTCGAACCAAATTGCCAAGAAGGACGTTTATGCCATGCACAACCACCCCCTCCCCTCCCACACACACACATCCATTATGTGGACTCCATTTACAGGCGACATTTGCTACGTATAATGAAAACAAACAACAGGATTTGGACTGTACTATCAGAAAACTGGGCAACCCAGGTAACCGAGCAGTGCCCAACTAGAGATGGCCCTATTACAAATGTGCCGTAGTACCGTCGGAGGACAAGGTCACACATGCCACACGAACTGATTTCTAGGTCAACTTGTTACCGTAAATCCCCAACTCCTTTGTTTCTGACATCACTGTTTATTGAAGTATATTATACTACAGTATGAGTGATTATTGTGTGTCCCAACTAATCTACTGAGAACGTTTTGTTTGATTTTTTGAGAAATATATATTCTTGTGTTCCGAAACTTATGTCATTGGTAAAATGCGAATATTATAGGTCATTAAAACACACGTACTTTTGTCAAGACTCCGTGTTAAGTCTTCATGTTCATGAATATATGGTATTTGTTCATTCCCATATTAAAAAAATGATTTCCAGGGTGGAAATGGAAATTCCAAGTGCGTCCCATGCATATAGCGCTTTTGGACGAAACTGTAACTACCTGAATCTTAGATGATTTATCGTCCGGGTATTTCTGGGTGTTGCCCAACCACCTCGCTGGGGGTCTAATAACACCCCAGCCACCAGTCAGATGTTGGGACCGGATTCGGGGCCTTCGCGCACATCGCCGGAAGTGACATCATATATAGTAAAATAGATGTTTACCGAACATTTCGATTACTTTTCAAGTCTGCATGATACCTCTGTTGGCCTAGCGTTAAAAAGAATTATCTGGAGATAATTTTCCCTGTTTATCTGGACAGAGCATATGAAAAGTATTTCGCTCATGTGCAACACAAAATGTGGATTCAAACTGAACCGTGCGTAGGTTGGTTTCCCCTTTACGTCATAGCAACGTAGTAAAGGTCAACTTCCGCTACAACCTCCCCACATCTTCATTTTATCCAGCCAATTTCTACGTTCCCACTTCGAACCTGCCTTGATTTATCTGGACCCCTTCAATGTTCAAATAACTTATAAATAGACACGAGACGTCACTGACCTCGAAAGCATTTGAAATTCGAAATGGGTCGCACAAGAGCGTTATTGATTGGCTGACCTAATTTGTGGGCACCTTATTAGGAGGAAAGACGCCTCTAATAGCGGATGATGTCACTCTACGTGACTTCACTGACCTTCACTCGCAATCGATGTGTACGTTCTCATTGGTTCTTCTGCCGTTAGCAGGTGAAATTTACACCTCGGATTTTGAACACTGAAGGGGTCAGATAAATCAAGGCAGGTTCGAAGTGGGAACGTAGATATTGGCTGGATAAAATGAAGATGCCTCCCCACAGCGCATGCTCCATTTCGCAGGCTCCAATAACATCCCTGCCTCCAATTGAGTCGATACAATCATTTTGCTGACAAAAACTGCATTAGAAACTGTCTAGGAATCACCATTTAACTATGGGTCAGGACAAACAGCAGAAGGGAAAGCCTCAAACGGATGCCCAGGCGAAAAATGTGGCAAAAACTCGGAAGGCCGACGAGGCAGGAAAAAATGCAAATGGCGGCGAGCTGGGAGAATTTCCCAATTTCACGTTACCTGAAGCAAGCACTCCAGAGCAAGCTGCCTTATATACTGCTCTGAATTCTATGGCCTCACACTTCACATCTGTTCTACAGTCATTCAAACGAGACATCGTTGAATCGATTGATAACCTTCGGGATGAAGTTACGAAGACATCAGAAAATCTTGAAACAGCTCGTGAAGATATTATTCAGTTGAAAGAAGACCTCCTCAATGAGCGAAAAGCTCGCTTTGAACTGGAAAAAAAGCTCGTCTCTCAAGTTGAATCGGCCCATGCAGATCTCGTAAAATTGAAAGAAGACCTTCATTCTGAACGTGCAGCAAGGCGTGAGTTGGAAACAAAGCTTTCCACACAATATAACGATATTGAGAGACGTTCAAGATCGTATAACATCAGATTAGATGGTATACAAGTCAATGAAGCGGATGGTGAGACCTGTGATGACAAAATTGCCCAGACCCTGATCAGCAACAAGTTGGGTCCCTTTAGTGATATAAATGAGGTGAAAAACTCCATTGAGATAGCCCACAAACTAAAATCATGGAGAAATCCGACAGGGGCTAGCAGACCTCCTCAATTGATCGCACGCTTTTACAGCAGGAAAATCAGATCAGAAGTGGGACTTCAGAAGTCTTAGACGTAACTTCCAGGAAAGCAGCCCAGATGATAACGCCAGATTACCCTTTAATATTATGGAGGATCTTGCAGCAGTTGACTACCAGCTTAAGAAAAAGGCCCAACCACTGATGTCTAAAGCATATAAAGACAACAAGAAGGTTCGATTTTCAAGTGGCAAACTATTCATTGATGGAAGAGAAGTACCTGTACAATAAATCAATCTGAATTAATCAAGATAAGTAAACAGTCCCCTATCTCTCTTACCATCACTAACAACTAATCGATAAATAAACAAGGTCACCATTACTGGTATCAAATATAGAGTAAATAATTATCTGCATAATCTACAGTTGATGTGATTATAAATTTGTTGTAAATACTATGTCAATGATGAAAAATGTAAATAAATTCATGTTATAGTCTCACTCCAAATGCCATTTATAATAAGTTCATGATACAAAAGCTTGATATATATAAACTGATATATATATTATCCAGAAGTACATCCTGTGTTCTCCAGTACACTCTAGTAAAACTCTGGGGCATGCAAGTCTTATATCAATCTACTTCCATTTTCCTGGCACTAGCCTACTGCTCACAAACCAGTCCCTAGTAATGTGCCATAAATAATTGAGATGGCACATAGCCATTCCACTGGAAATTAGATCTGCATGCAGCAGATTATAAAACATATTTCTGATGTTTGGTGTGCATTTGATTTCCACTATGTTTTTTCTTATTCATGTATGAATCTTAATGTGTAAGACTATGACAATCTGCCACTAGTGTCCCACTTCTAGCCCACTGGTACTCTGAAAATTGCATATATTAAAGTATTTTGTAGTATGGTCCTGTTTATGCCATTGTTTTTTGGTCAGAAATGGAGTGCCTTCCCTTTACCTAACTCAAACATGAACTGACTTTAATACACAGTTCATGACAATGTGCCATAATCACATGGAATATAGCACTAACATAATTTTAGATCTGCATGTGAGCATGCAGCAAACTATCCAATATCCTCCTGAACTCCTTGCTTATACATTTTCTCACTACTGTTATTTATAACCACTGCATATGTATATAGGTATATGACCCATATGTCCAATACTGTACAAGTTGATTCAATCTAATGGGTTAAATATAAATATTTACAACTGGTAAATATTATTGAACACCACAAATTATGTATAGAAAAGCTCATTCTATTTGCTTTCCTCATTTATTACTGAATTTCCTATTACCTGGGAATACCTTTATCTGTGCTCTCTTGTATCTTCATTGTACTGCCTCTAGCCTAATGCCATAAACAACTGAAAATTTTATGTAGTAAATCTGTTATGTATTCCTGTTTACATAGTTGTATCTGGAAAACAATGTAGTGACTTTCACTGACAAAACAAAACACAAAACAGTACACAACCCAGCCCCTAACAATGTGCCATACAGAACTTATATAACACATAGCCATTCCAATGTAACTTAGATCTGCTTGCAGCAAACTATCAAACATCCTTCTGAATCTTTCTGTTATGCATTTGATTGACATTGCATTGTTTTTCTTATTCTTGTATGGATACATGTATATGATCCAACATGGTTATGGTTAACAAGATTCTTAGCAATATTTCTCATTTTCTGATTACATTTTCTACTGGTTTTCATTACACCTCAACTAAAATGGGCAAAAATGGAGTGACCTCCCCTTACCTAACAAAAACATGAAAATAGATATGGGATTGTAATACACAGTTCCTAACAATGTGCCATAATCACATGAAATATAGTCCATACCTATTCTAATGTAATTTTAGATCTGCATGCTGCAAACCATCTAATACATGTATCCCCCTGAAATCATTGCCTATACATTTTCACTATTGTTATTCATTATCATTGCATGTTTACAGGTATATGGCCCATATGGCCAATAATGTATTAAGCTGACTCAATCTATTGGGTTAAATATAAATATTTATAGCTGGTTGACATCAATTCCTGATTCACATTACTGAACACTATAAATTACTTATATAATTGTCATACAAGTTTCACTCAATTTGATTCCTGACTTATTACTGAAATTTCCTATTACCTGTGAATACCTATATCTGTGTTCTCCTGTATACTGTGACAAACACTCGAGGCATGTTAGTATATTAATACATCTTTCATTGCTGCTTATAGTCTACTGCCATGAATAACTTAAGATTATATATAAACTTAATATATCCAAATTTAATACACATCATTAACCAACACTAAGTTATGTGTACTCCAGTATATTTAATTTGTTATGAATAGCGATGGAGTGACTTCCCCTTATCTGATAGAAACTATGTCAGTCTTGCATGTTACGAGATTCTCTTGTATCTTCATTGTACTGCCTCTAGCCTAATGCCATAAACAACTGAAAATTTTATGTAGTAAATCTTTTATGTATTCCTGTTTACATAGTTGTATCTGGAAAACAATGTAGTGACTTTCACTGACAAAACAAAACACAAAACAGTACACAACCCATCCCCTAACAATGTGCCATACAGAACTTATATAACACATAGCCATTCCAATGTAACTTAGATCTGCTTGCAGCAAACTATCAAACATCCTTCTGAATCTTTCTATTTGATTCCCAAGTCTTAAACCTGCTTTAATTAATGCCTTTAATCCCTTATTAATTGCACAATCAAACGTAGAAAACGGAAGTTAAAAGAAAAAGTTAACTCCCCTAGGAGAGAGTTGTCCGCCCCTAGGAGAGCTCTCCATTCAATTCCAGCGTGGCCTCTATAAAGGCGACTGTTAGCCTCATTCCTATCCTCTTTCTCTTGTTTGCTCGAGCAGTGCACATCTAGGGAAGTATTCAGAGGCAATTCTACAACATTAGTTGTTGTTGTCTCGCTGGTGTAATATCCTTTATCAAGTGTGGTTTTTGTTATTCATTCGGAACTTACTTACTGTATTATTATGTCTGAAGTTCCGACTGGTATTCCTTGTCGTACGTGCGGGAAGAATTTATCCCCTTTAGACGCTCACACGGCTTGTTTTTCTTGTAAAGATTTATGTTACCGGGCGTCCACGTGCGCGGAATGTGTATTATGGAATCCGACGGCTTAGAAGATTTATGCCCAAGCCCGTCGTGCTTTTCTGTTACATGCTTGTGATGACTCGTCTATGTCGGAGATCGACAGACGGGTCTTAGAAATTTTCTTTGGTCAATGATATGAAGTGTAATGAAGATCTTGACCGAGCTGGTCAAGACCCAGAGTCTCCCGTGTCAGTTTGTATACCACCAAGCGGTACCGTCCTACACGATGATAATTCCAGGTTGCTAGACAGTTGACCCGGTCCGGAGATTCTTTGTCTAGGGTCGATCCAAAACCCGTTCCTTTGTTACGCTCAACAAAGACCAGGTCGGTTGCCTGGCCATTCTATTGTTCTCCGACAAACAAAAGAATTCTTTGCCTCAGGTTATTTCTCCAATACCTATCGGTTCACCACATGTATCTTCTAGAAGGAAGAAAACAAATAAACGGTTAAATCTACATAGTTTATTTAATTCCGTTCCCGATCTATTTGTTGGGGCGAATGTTGGACTTCTTTGAGTCGGACGTATTTAGTATCTTCGGACGTACGTCGCTAAATATTGGTTTTTGGCGGAGATTTTAAATTCTCTTGAAATGATCGTCTGACGATGTTTTTCTAGAAGTCATTATGAAATCTCATGTGTAACTAATGACACAGTCCCCCGGGAAATACGTCGCAAACTTTGTGTTGCGACCCGGTGTGTTTATTGTGGGCTTTTATTGGCTCCCAACATTCCGTTTTGTTCGGTCGGTATGTGAGCCTATTGTGTTGTACTCTAAACGAACAGGTTTTTGTTTCGTCATGATTTTATCCATTAAATTGTTGTATAAATCTTTACCAAGAGTGTGAGTACGACCCTTGTTTGACGCGGGAGGTTCGTTTTTCCCTGCCGGGGAAATACGATTCTTTATAAGCCGTCCGTCATTGTTCCATGTGGTTATTGTTGTTTCGGACTTTGGTAGTTCGTTACTTTCATGCATTCAATTCTTTGGTCCTACCAAGAAGGTAATCTCTTGTTATATCAACTATTATTATGTAATTTTGATATCCTGTCTTCAAGAGAGAACTTATGGGGTTTTATTCTGCCTCTCATGTTTATGTGTTTGTTGTTTTTGTGTACGTAACCACAACTCAACTCTTTATAAACGATGTTATAATAATAACGTAATGGATGTTACGGGACTTCAATGCTACGACTGTTTGTTGCATTTTAATGAGCGTCTTTGCTGATCTCTTTGTGATTAGGGTGCGATCTACAAAGGGATCTCGTGTTGGTTATCGTGAGTATATAATCCGATTACCCACTGTTTATTATGAAACTGTGTTATGCCTTGGTATACAAATTTGTTTTATACATGTGATTTGTTTGTTTCTCACCAAACTGGTTCCATCTGTATACTGTATTTTGCGTATAATTCAGATGGAGTTATGCACTAATTCTAATTTCTTCACTATGAGAAAATTTAAAATTACTAGCGTGGTGGGATTGTTTGTTGACCGGCCAAGGATACAAGCCTATTGACACGTAAGTCGTGAAGTCTTCTATGGTTTCTTTCTACCAAGTATCTGGGACGAGTATATTC
The DNA here is from genome assembly GCA_036873755.1 of Hanleya hanleyi. Lineage (NCBI taxonomy): Eukaryota > Metazoa > Mollusca > Polyplacophora > Lepidopleurida > Hanleyidae > Hanleya > Hanleya hanleyi. The sequence continues at coordinate 86,373 of JAVTVY010035731.1, read as the reverse complement.
GTCCCAGCAAGTGTATTACCGGTACAGTTTACTAGAGCATCAAACTGCTTTTTAGTATTGTTCTTGCTGTTCTTCCTCTTCTCGACAAATTGTTCGTGTTAGGTCATTTCAATTTGTAAATTTTTGAATAACCTCACTTTCCTGCCGGCGAGAGACTTTAAATGTTTTTCCTCTCTTTGTTCTCAGCTCCGTCTTCTGCGCTCAACTCCCAAGAAGCAAGTTGGACGGAAGACGATTGGGGACTGAGAGTGGTGTGATTTGGCGATCTCTAGGCCCGGACCAGTTCTGCTGCACACGGTCTTAGGAACAGCTAACAAAAATAAGCCTTACCAAGTAGACCTATCAACCCTAGTGGTAGTGGTCCTTTCTTGGTATAGACGGCTTCCCGAGTAGACCTATCCACCGTCAGCTTAGGGTTCTCTCTCGGGGGTAATAATAATTTCCACACCACAAGCTCAGCTACATGGCTGTGGACAATCAAGATAAGTACATCAGTATCTTATTCACATGTTTAACCTTTTTTGTCGTTGACCAAGGTTTCATTTGTTGATTATAGATTGTTTCAAAAAAGTTGATTTCCTGAAAAAATCTTTGATCTGGATGTCGGTTGTGTCACTATTTGGTTATTAATAGTAACATTGTTGTAAATGTTTAATATCCTCTCCATATGAAACTCCAGTACGGAATTTCATATACAGGAGACAGATTACATCGGGAGAGGTCATAATGTAACCATGTTCACTGACACGTTACTCATGTTCACTGACACAAAGATCCATAATCTCATTTATCTCATTGAGCTTACATTTGGTGATTAACGCTACAGACATTTAATATGTTCATCTCTACTGCGTTTAAAGAGAAGGAAATTTATTACAATCGACTACGGGGTTACTGTTTGCAACGCCGTTCTGTTACGTCGTGTACTTTTATAAGTTTGTATCCTGCTCCGTTATGAGCATGTATATTCATTAAGTTATTGTGAATGGGAAATCTCTACGTTGTTTATCATACACAACGTTTTTCTCGCTTTTTTCACATTACGCTTTCCTATTACACCTTGACGATATGTTCATTACACCGTCATGTGTCTCTCCTACACCTGTGCGTCGTTCTATTTCATCGGTTAGACGTTTCCAGTACGCCATAACGCCGTTGTTACGTCATTTCTTCATTTGCGAGATGCATATTTTATTTCCATTCATCGGCACTTCCTTTGATTCTCCATCGTCGGTCGTCGGCGGAGGGGAAGTCCGTTCGTTTGGCGTCAATCTTCCACTGGTATCAATTCCCCTCGGGTTTTTCACATTGTGATTTACTTAGCTTCGTCGTTACTCTACGAAGAGAATTCTGTTCAGACCTTGTTGTTTCCAGTCTGGAGTTCAGAATATCAAAATTTGTATTCGAATCAACAGTATTTGGTCTAATACTGTTATATGGTATAGGTCTGGATATTCTCTGAGGACGACGGCGGGATTGTGAATGGCTGACTAGTCAACTTTAATTGAATTCAGCACAGTGTTGTATTAACACAGATTCATGTTGATTTTACACACAAACATTATGTTGAGATCCATTTACCTTAGGATTGTGCTTAAGCGACACAACGTTTTTTGTGGTGTACTTGGGAGACAGTTTTTCCGACTTTCTCCTTTAAGTACCTTATTCCTGTATAGACCGTTACACCAATGATTAGACTTTGACATTATGGTTCTGTCATTCAACCTTAGGGTTGTTGGTTATATGTGGGACCTTACTCACTGAGTTCGTTGTTCGGGTTCGGTCTCTACAGCGGATTATTTGTCCTGGTGCCGAGGTCGTGATACCATTCCCGACTCTATTTCCCTCGTAATTGACTTCCTCCTTCAACTTCACCAGGATAGGAAGTCTCATATGAGCACTCATATCGTTCTGCTCTGGCTTGGGGTTACGTTTTACTTACCAACATTAGCCTTATTGATAATATCTCTGAGCTTATTCGCGCCTTAGCATTACAGTCGCGTTGTACTCGCCAACTGTTACCGGAATGGGATATCGGGTGGCGGCGTTTCTTTGGCGTCCAGAGTGTCTGAACTTCATGTTCTTGAAAGATCTTCTATTTCCTGGAGGACGATCTTCGGTTATGTCCTGTTCGAACCATCCGCCACTATCTTACTCGTACCGGTTCCGTTCACGGTTCTCGGCTACGGTTATCATGTCCCTTCCCCTGTCAGCAAGGCTTCATATTTAAATAAGCCGTGTAGTTGTTTAAGACCATAAATTAGTCTTTCCAATGGGCAGAAGGTAGATATTCCATTGACGCCCCCACTACTGTTTTTTGCTTCTTCTATGTGGCCATCACTACACATGGCCTTTATGGAAGAACTTGTCCCTCCATGACATTGTCCAGTCTTGTGTCTGGACAGCAAACTCCACGTTCACAAATTTCTATCTGTATGATATGTCAGTGCAGTCAGATAGTGTGGCCACGCTTGGGCCACTGAGGGCTACCCAGCACGTGGTTAGTTTCTTTCAAGAAAAGAGGAGGGGGCGAAATTTGTCACCATTGCAGCAAGGCGGCCATCTTGCTTTTCATCATGATCGTCTTGAAGGAAGGAATAAGTCGGATAGACGACCATGGACTCTCTAATCATCAATCTAAGATGTCTGACGCTTTGAGAGTTTTAGCTTTTCCTTAACTACGGTTTTACTTGTGTCTTTCAGCTTGAACTGACTACCTTCTGGATGATCTCAGCTGTGTTTCCTACGCTCAACTCACAACAAGTTGGACGTAAGTCGTTGGTGGACTGAGTATGGCGTGGCTTGGCGCCCTCTAAGACCAAGTAGACCTAACAACCCGAGTGGGAGAGGATTCTGATTTCTTGGTAGAGTTTGATATATCACACCACGAGCACAGCTACATGGATGGAGGCACTCAAGAATAAGTATATTTGTATCATATTCATGATTTGCTCTTTTCGTTTTCTAACCAGGGTTTTTCTTGTTGCTTGTCTCAAGTTATTCCCTTATCTGTGTCATCCCAGCTACTTGGGTAGACACTCAGAAGATAGGTTAGATTAGTATCTTCCATTACTACTCCATTGTTACCCTCTGCGTTACCGGCCAGGTTTCTTTTGTTGAGATTTATGAAAGAGCCTGCCCCTCCTTGACATTGTCCAGTCTTGGGTCTGGACGGCGAACTCCACGTTCACCATTTTCTGTCTGAGAGATGTCAGTCCAGTCAGATAGGATGACCACGCTTGGGCCGTTCATGGCTGCCCAGCACGTGGTCAGCTAAATTTTCAAAAAGGGGGGGGGCGGCATTTTGTATCATCGCAGCAAATCTGCAAATTGCTGTGTCATCTCATTTCATTCATATTATTGGTCCACAATTGATTGATCACATATTGAAGGAAGTAATAAGTCAGATGGACGACCTTGGATCCTCTAAAGAGATGTCGGACACGGTATCATCACCCTAAGATGTATGTATCCATGGTGAGTGTGATCTTTACCTTAACTGCGGTTTTGATTGTGTCTTTCAGGTTGAATCTGACGTCCTTCTCATGATCTCAGCGCCGTCTTCTGCACTCAACTCCCTAGTTGCAAGTTGGATGGAAGACGATTGTGGACTGAGAGTGGTGTGACTTGGCGATCGCTAGGCCCGGACCAGTTCTGCCTCACCCGGTCTTAGGAACAGCCAAGATAAATAGGCCTTACCAAGTAGACCATATGTCCCTAGTGGTTGAGGTTCTCTCTTGGTATAGACGGCTTCCCGAGTAGACCTATCCCCCGTAAGGCTGAGGTTCTCTCTCGGGGGGAAACTAATAATTTCCACACCACAAGCACAGCTACATGGCTGTGAACAATCAAAGATAAGTACATCAGTATCTTATTCACATGTTTAACCTTTTCTGTCTTTGACCAAGGTTTCATTTGTTGATTATGGATTGTTTTCATGCTATGCCCATGTTTCTGTGTCATTCCAGCGGTCACTTAGCCTACTTTGAATACTACAAGACCGAGGTTCCCACCTCCGTATGTTGGTACTAGGGCATTAATTAAAGCAGGTTTAAGACTTGGGAATCAAATATCAAACATTTAGAGACAATGTTTCTATTTGTTACCAAGTCAAACCTGCTTTAATTTAATGTGCCCACCCTTCCGTCCCCTCGTACCGCGGCCTTGTTTCACTACTGGTCTCGGTTTGAGAAAGAGGATAGGAATGAGGCTAACAGTCGCCTTTATAGTGGCCACGCTGGAATTGAATGGAGAGCTCTCCTAGGGGCGGACAACTCTCTCCTAGGGGAGTTAACTTTTTCTTTTAACTTCCGTTTTCTACGTTTGATTGTGCAATTAATAAGGGATTAAAGGCATTAATTAAAGCAGGTTTGACTTGGTAACAAATAGAAACATTGTCTCTAAATGTTTGATGTTATGCATTTGATTGACATTGCATTGTTTTTCTTATTCTTGTATGGATACATGTATATGATCCAACATGGTTATGGTTAACAAGATTCTTAGCAATATTTCTCATTTTCTGATTACATTTTCTACTGGTTTTCATTACACTTCAACTAAAATGGGCAAAAATGGAGTGACCTCCCCTTACCTAACAAAAACATGAAAATAGATATGGGATTGTAATACACAGTTCCTAACAATGTGCCATAATCACATGAAATATAGTCCATACCTATTCTAATGTAATTTTAGATCTGCATGCTGCAAACCATCTAATACATGTACCCCCCTGAAATCATTGCCTATACATTTTCACTATTGTTATTCATTATCATTGCATGTTTACAGGTATATGGCCCATATGGCCAATAATGTATTAAGCTGACTCAATCTATTGGGTTAAATATAAATATTTATAGCTGGTTGGCATCAATTCCTGATTCACATTACTGAACACTATAAATTACTTATATAATTGTCATACAAGTTTCACTCAATTTGATTCCTGACTTATTACTGAAATTTCCTATTACCTGTGAATACCTATATCTGTGTTCTGTATACTGTGACAAACACTCGAGGCATGTTAGTATATTAATACATCTTTCATTGCTGCTTATAGTCTACTGCCATGAATAACTTAAGATTATATATAAACTTAATATATCCAAATTTAATACACATCATTAACCAACACTAAGTCATGTGTACTCCAGTATATTTAATTTGTTATGAATAGCGATGGAGTGACTTCCCCTTATCTGATAGAAACTATGTCAGTCTTGCATGTTACGAGATTCTCAAACCCAGCTTACATGTCTTTTTTCCATGCATTTGACATTATCAGTTTATGCCCATGTTATACTAATATGCCCATAAATATTTATTAATACTGAATTTCTCTAGTTCTCTGTTTATAGCCTACTGCAATTATCTTGTATTTATGTACCAGCAAGCAAATTCAGTGAAATACTTAACTAATATTCAACATGATACCTGCAGATTCTATTCTTCTCAAATATCTCTAACCAGCTGGTACATGTTAATCAATTGAATTGAATGACTCCGTCATTTCTATTAATCTGACTTTGTCTGCGGTCGTTTATCAGCCACATGCTACCATCTTAGTCCACACACAATGTGTTGCTCGTGTTTTATATGTATATATTTTCATGTTTATATTATTATACATCATATTGTTTTATTTACTACAGTTTTGTTCGTAATATACACATACATGTACACCAAAGACACAACTCTGGCTAATTACCTCATATCAAAGAAGGCTTCAGTGACAATAAATAGTGATCATGGATAACAATAGTATTCCTCCCGAGGGTGATCCATTCCCGAACCTGATGTTACACCTTCCGTTTTTTAATGAGGGTGATATCCCAACAACAGAACCTATCCACAATAATAATAAATCTATTGATTTTGATGTTTTCGCTAATATGTGTTTCAACCCAATAGAATTAAATGACCACGAACACAATAAAGCATCGACTGATGATAACGATTATGAGATATCATATTGGAATAATTTAAATAATCACCAGTCCAATTACTTTACAGAATCATCATTTATGCAGAAATCAAAATCCATTTGTCCTCCCGATCAAACATTTTCATTCCTCCACCTAAATGTTAGAAGTCTCACAAAACACTTTTCTGAGATAACCGGTTTCATTCATAACTTGGACCACACATTTGACGCTCTCGGCTTCTCTGAAAGCTGGCTGAATCCCGCTACAGAATCGCTTTATGATATACCAGGCTACAGACCATTTCACTCATCAAGAAACAAACGACGAGGTGGGGGACTTGTCCTGTACATAAATGAAAATATTCAATCTTGTATGGTAAGAGACGATCTGTCATTCCTTGACGACGATGGGCAATATGAGTCCCTCTTTGTTGATATTGAATTCTGCAGTACAAAATACCTAGTTGGTATATTCTATCGCCCTCCCGGGAAAAATTTAAACAACTTCAATACTTCTTTATTATCAATTTTGCAAACTATTCAATCGGAAAAGAAAAAATGCGTTTTGATGGGCGATTATAACATCGACCTTTTTAAAACTGAACACCATGGTCCATCAAAGGATTTTCTAGAAATCATGAAATCTCACCACTTTTTCCCACAAATTACAAAACCGACAAGAGTCACTTCCCGTACAGCTACACTAATAGATAACTTTTTCATTAACTTTCATGAGGATAATCTTCTATCTGGAATATTCCTGACCGATATTACAGACCACTTTCCTATCTTCCATATCTTAACATCCGAATCAAAATGTAAAGAGCTGCGACATCAAACATCTTACCGCAGAATTACTGCTGACAATAAGGATCGATTTATGCAAGTCATAAGTGAAACTGACTGGAAGTTTGTGAGTCAAGAAAACGACACTAATGCTGCATTAACAATATTTCTGGAAAAATTCGGAGATGCCTACGATGAATGTTTTCCCGTCGTTAATTCTGAGCCTTTAAAACAAAAAATAATACAACCCTGGATTACTTTTGGTATTCTAAAATCTATTCATGAAAAGAATCGCTTGTATGATTTACAACTCCGCAGTGGCGAGGAATGCCATCGTAAACAATACAGAATATATAGAAACAAACTCAATAATACATTACGTCATTCTAAGAAATCCTACTTTGAAAACAAATTTAATGAACACCACCTAAACATCAAAAACACATGGAAAACACTGAACCAATTGCTTAATCGTAAGAAAACATCACTTCTGCCCAGCTCATTCAAAATAGATGGAACTGAAACCTCTGACTCCTCTGTAATTTCCCAGAAATTTAATGAACATTTCAGCACCGTAGCATCTAAACTAGATGCAAAAATTCCCAATACCGGGTCTAATTTTATGGACTACCTGGATACCCCCGTTCCAAACGATTTTCAATTTACCACCGTAACGCCTAATGATATAAAATCTACTATTGTGAACCTGAAATCGGCAGCACCGGGACTAGATGGTATTAGCATGTCTATAGTCAAACTTGTCTCAGAATATATTTCTGTTCCTTTATGTCACATAATGAATTCATCCTTTAGCTCTGGTGTTGTCCCAGACGCTTTCAAATCTGCTAAAATCACTCCTGTCCACAAAACGGGTGATAGTAAGGCACTAGAAAACTACAGACCAATTTCAGTCCTGCCCTGCTTTAGCAAAATCCTTGAAAAACTTGCAGCTAATATGATAACTAATTTTCTAGAAATTAATCAGATCATCTGCCCAAACCAATATGGTTTTCGGTCTAATCACTCAACTTCCCTGGCAGCTTGCTATTTATATGATAAATTAATAACGGCCAAAGAAGCAAAACAAAACAGCATTATTACGTTCTTAGACCTCTCCAAAGCCTTTGACACGGTCAATCATAATATATTATTAAGTAAACTTATTCACTATGGATTCAGAAATTTGTCAAACCACTGGCTTGAAAGTTACTTAACAAACAGAATGCAAAGTGTCTCTTTTAACGGTACCTTATCACTCCCTGAGAACATTACATGTGGTGTGCCACAGGGATCTATTCTAGGGCCAATTTTATTCCTTATCTACATTAACTCCCTCTGTACCGGCATTTTGAACAGTTCCATGCTGGTATCAACACTTTCAAGGCCATGATTGGAGAGGAGATATATTTATCATTGCCTACATACTTCCAAAGATAATACCCCAAGCTTTCGAACAAGATATAATATGATGAAAATATTCATTTAGAAATTTTTTTTTTGCATGCCAATGACAGCCAATTATTGAAATACATTTCTATCGGTACAATTTTACCGATACGGTACAGAGGGGGTTAATGATATATCTAATGTGTCCAACTTGCTACATACTATACTTTTTGCGGATGATACTAGTCTTGTCTACTCCACCGAAAATATTGTTGATGCTATTAATATAATGATGTCTGAACTTGATAAAATATACACTTGGCTTTCATCAAACCGCCTGTCGTTAAATATCAAGAAAACGAAATGTATGGTTATTAAACTAAATAACAAACCCTTACCTGTTTATGCCCCACCGTTGCTCATCTCTGGAATTGAAATCGAAATTGTCAATGAATTTAAATTTCTCGGTATTGTTTTTAATGATAAACTGAACTGGACGTCCCATATTGATTATATTTGCAAGAAAGTATCTCGTAATATAGGAATCATTAATCATATTAAACATTCCCTTAATAAGAAAACACTATATGTACTCTACTATTCCATGATTTATCCATACTTGTCCTATGGAAATATCTTATGGGGAAACACCTATGTTACTCATCTAAATCCATTGTTCTTACTACAGAAAAGAGTTATAAGGGTGATAACTTTATCGAAAAAACTAGACCATACACAACCTCTATTCGTAGCTTTAAAGATTCTGACACTGTATAACTTGAATCTCTATCTCTCACTGAATCTTGTACACAATTTCATCTACCATACTAACAAACTACCTTTTCACTTTCAAACATATTACATTAGACAATCAGTCATGCATCAACATAATACTAGAAGCCAAGATACAAATCTGTACCGGCCATTTTATCGCTCAAACTTGTCTTATCACTCTATCAAAACATCAGGACCTCGGGAATGGAACAATCTGCCCTCGACGATAAAACATTTGAATTCATCATCTCTTTTTAAATCAAAGCTGAAAGCATATTTAATTGAACGTAGCCGCCATAATTAAAAATTCTGCCACAGTGTGCATTTGGTCAGTCACTCCTTTATCACATATCACCTGCCACAAGTAGCTTAATGAAATATTATCATTTATTTATATAGGGATAGAACAAGCCCCATGGGGTTTTATTCCCGCCGATGACTTACTAGTTGTTATACGAAGTAATTCATAGAATATGATTATATTCCACAACTAGGCTCTTCAATATTTCTGTACTGTATACTTGGTGAATCTAATAAAATAAAATAAAAAAAAATAAAAAATAAAAAATAAGTTGACCTTTACTACGTTGCTATGACGTATAGGGGAAACCAACCAACGCACGGTTCAGTTTGAATCCGACCAAACGACTCCTTTAGTGTTGCACATGAGCGAACTACTTTTCATATGCTCTGTCCAGATAAACAGGGAAATTATCTCCAGATAATTCTTTTTAACGCTAGGTCAACGGAGGTATTATGCAGACTTGAAAAGTAATCAAAATTTTCGTTAAACATCTATTTTACTATATATGATGTCACTTCCGGCGATGTGCGCGAAGGCCCCGAATCCGGTCCAAAAATCTGACTGGTGGCTGGGGTGTTATTAGACCCCCAGCGAGGTGGTTGCTTCCGCTATTGGTGGCAGGGATGGTAATGGAGCCTGCGAAATGGAGCATGCGCTGTGGGGAGGTTGGGTGTTGCCCTGGTTCTCCACCAAAATAATGTCAAGGTAGTTTTGCCGTTCTTGGATGACTGGTCGAAGTATTGAACAAAGAGACTGTCGTACGCTTAAACATGAATTTACTGATGACGATGGCTATTACAAATACAGACATACATAAACAAAACTAGTCCGCTTGATTAGCTCCTACTAACTGGTCTATAATGTCGGTAAGCCCGAGCACTGGTCGTAATGTGTCTTAATTCTTAATTCAGTTCTAACCAAATTTATGTAATACGGCACTGAACATAAATTAGTGACCAAAAAACAAAACAAATGACGCTTGGATACTTTCTTAACATACAAATGGCTGGTCATGATTTAACAATAGCAAGCATGAAGAACAACTCAAAAGTTAATCCCCAACTCAAGGCTAAAAATCAAATTAATACAACTATTGTATCATAATCATATGCTTGTCAGCTCGATAGATTTGTGGGTATGAATACATCAATTGCTGCCCAAATATGAGCTAAATGGTATAGTAAAAACACCTTTACTATATCACCCCCTTGTTCGACAAAGACACGTTCCGTGTCTGAACATTAACAAAGCGACTCTCTATCCACGAAATAGTTGTCCACGAAATTCGAAAATGTTAAAAAAAAGGTGTGTAACAAAATGATGACCAACAAATTCACAGTTCACCACACCCAGAAATACCCTGACAACAGATTACTCCTGTTTAGTCTGCAAATATGGGCTCGAAATATTTATTAAGCTATAATATCACGTACCAGGAGAGAAACCTCGTCATGTTGGATCGAGGACGAATAACGGTGGATAGTATCCGTTTTGATAAAAAATTATTCTAATTGTCAGCGCGGTCATTATCTCTAGAGAATCCCGGAGCTTACGCATAATTCAACTTATTGTTTCAACAATAGAGCTGCTCCGAAGGCACTGGCAGGTGCATGCATGCGTGGTTCACATCAGTCATTCTATTCCCTATCAATGTTTAGCATGGAGCGGATTTATAACTGCCGGTATTGAACTGGTGTAAATATGATAATATGGATGAAATTATCCTACTATTCCAAGAAAGGACCATTATGCTATATATTCATGATAATTTTTGCAACTTTAGGGTGAAAATAGTCCAGTTATCACAGATTGAAATATTTCCTTGGTTGAAGAGGCAAAGAAAAGTGGATGAACGAACTGCTGTGCAACACATTGTCATGCGATCGTCTCGTGCGAACTGTTACCGCAGTATAATCATGGACAGTTTCTCATACCTTGTCAATTGCTTTTATGTGCATGTTATAATCTGCCAGTTTTCCGCTTAGAGTTTGTCAGTTTTCTGACTGCAGTGGCGGTTATTTCCCACAAAATCTTGAGGGGTGGTTAGTAGTATACAAAGGCTAAATTGATGAGATAGCGCCTCACTGCGCATGCGCAGAACCTTGTGTGACGTCATAAGTGTGTTTGTGCGCATGCGTGATGTGTGGGAGGTGGGTACAAGATGGCCGCCAGTGTCATGTGTGGGAGGTGGGTACAAGATGGCCGCGAGTGTGAGTGAGTGCAAGATGTGGGAGGTGGGTACAAGATGGCCGCGAGTGTCATGTGTGGGAGGTGGGTACAAGATGGCCGCGAGTGTGAGTGAGATGTGGGAGGTGGGTACAAGATGGCCGCCAGATGTGTGACGTCATAAGTGTGTTTGTGCGCATGCGTGATGTGTGGGAGGTGGGTACAAGATGGCCGCGAGTGTCATGTGTGGGAGGTGGGTACAAGATGGCCGCGAGTGTGAGTGAGTGCAAGATGTGGGAGGTGGGTACAAGATGGCCGCGAGTGTCATGATGTGGGAGGTGGGTACAAGATGGCCGCCAGTGTCATGATGTGGGAGGTGGGTACAAGATGGCCGCCAGTGTGAGTGAGATGTGGGAGGTGGGTACAAGATGGCCGCCAGTGAGTGGAAGATGTGGGAGGTGGGTACAAGATGGCCGCCAGTGTGAGTGAGATGTGGGAGGTGGGTACAAGATGGCCGCCAGTGTGAGTGACATGTGGGAGGTGGGTACAAGATGGCCGCCAGTGTGAGTGAAAGATGTGGGAGGTGGGTACAAGATGGCTGCCAGTGAGTGGAAGATGTGGGAGGTGGGTACAAGATGGCCGCCAGTGTGATTTGGTGGGAGGTGGGTACAAGATGGCCGCCAGTGTCAGTGAGATGTGGGAGGTGGGTACAAGATGGCCGCGAGTAGTAAAATGTATAAAAGGAGTCGATTTTTAGGGAAAGGGTGTATTCAATCTGACTTACCTGACCTGACTTGATCAGCCAGCCAGCCAGCCAGCCCTCCTACCTGCCTAGCCGCTTGTATGAGACGAAAAGCATGAGACGTGGAGAAGATTTTCCCTTTGACCCAGCAGTACCTCCGGATCTTAGTGTTCATTCTTTTGTTCCCTAGTTCCAATACGTGTATTTTCATACCTTTAGGCCGTCGCGCATGCGCAGAATCACCCTAATTCAACCTTCCACCCAGTCCATTAGATAGCCCTTCAACCTTATCAAAAGTATCACAAAAAGTATCACGTCACTATGAATATCTAGCTGAGATTTCTCTTCTATATCTCCCCATTATAACCTTATCAAAAGTATCACGTACCAATGAATATCTAGCAGAAAAAAATTTTTTGGCTATCCCCAGCTCCAAAAAGGCTATTTTTATACCCTTCACTGCCGCGCATGCGCAGAAGGGTGATAGTTCAATCCCATACCCAGTGCATCAGATGCCCCTTCACCTAAGCTTCAATTTGATACCTCACTCGACCCCATTGGCCCATTAGGGGCTTCCCTAGATTGGCTATTCCATCAACCTTCCCTCCTCCCGACCCCGCCCCCTTTTTCCCTGCCTTGTTTTCAATATTTAATTGTTAAAAAACATAGAAAATGAAAAAGTTTTTTTTGGGTTCCATTTTAATCTTTTTTTCCTTGTTTTTAAAATAAAAAAAAAATTTTGGCCATGCCATCAACCTTCCCTCCCCCTTGTCCCCCCTTCCAATTCCCCTTTTTCCGTTTTTTCAATATTTAATTGTTAAAAAATTGAAAAAATTGAATTTTTTTTTCTTTGGGGATAACAATGATGGGGTCTGATGTTAATTTTTGTGCTTTTTAGAAGTTTCCTCTTCCGGGGAAGATGGTTGGCCCTGAAAAGGGCCGTTAGTGTTACACCACCACACTTACGCACGGTAGATTTTCTTTATCCCTCCTACATGTTTCCGGCAAATTGGACATTTTATTTTGAGATGGTTCTCGCCGGCCTCAGTGCAATGGCACATGTCTCCTACACACGTCAGTGTCACCCAACAACCCGCACATAGGCATAAATGACCGCATGGCAAAACAGCAAACTCGCTTTCGTCATCTGTACATATGCTACAGCGTGATATTTTCTGCTCTTTATCCAGTTGTTCGTATTGTCTGTGAATCTCCTCGTCCATTTTAATCAGGTCTTCTTTCAGTCCATTAATCAAGTTGTTCAGGCGAGTTATCTGGGCTTCACACCCAGAGCATTGTTGTGGCGGAGTTTCGGCGGTAGTTGAAATCATTGGAATTTCACCAGGCGTTGTCGTTGGCCCACGTCTACTATTTAACCATGGCAGTTCATCTTGTAGTTCCTCATCAGTTGTGTCATCATCGGGTTCTTGTATGGTCTCCATCGTGCTTATTTCTTCGTCATGTGCATCCCTTAGTCTTTCCAATTGTGCATTTTCTTCGACAGTTCGCCGGAGTTGTTCTAATTCTTCTGTACTGCGTGTTAAGATGGTTGTTTCGTCTTCCAATTCCCTTTGAAAACTGGTGGTTACCATCATTCCATCATTTTCCTGAACGCTAACCAGCTCTCTGTGTTCTGTAGCGGCATTTCTCGGGTCCCTAGCGGGGTGATGTGTAAACAGCGCACGTCTTGTTGAATTCATGATTGTATGGGTGAATAAATGTCACAATATACACGTATTTATACTTTTAGTGGGCTGTGGGAGGTGGGTACAACATGTCCGCCAAGTGTCAGTGAGTGTAAGATGTGGGAGGTGGGACAACATGGCCGCCAGTGTCAGTGAGTGAGTGAGTGAGTGCAAGCTGTGGGAGGTGGGTACAACATGGCCGCCAAGTGTCAGTGAGTACAAGATATGCATGGCCGCCAAGTGTGAGTGAGTGCAAGCTATGCTCACTGTATATGAGTGTGCTTTGTTATCATTGTTCAAGCATAAAAATTTCCTAGTTTTATTTCGAATCATCAGATTTTAGTGCATAATATTGCTGAAATAATGCCAACAGAAAACTCAGAGTCAATTTAAATATTTATTTGTATTGAGAAAATTATAAGAATTTCGAAGAGAAAAGAGCCGAGATAATGTCTGTCTGTCCTGGAAATCAGCTGATCAGCAATAAATCGACATCTCCGTGACCTTCAACGAGATTTTGACATTAGGTTTTACCCGCTTTTATCACAAATCATTATAAAGAAATTGTCACACCCGGTGAACCCCTGAAACCCACATCCTACCTGAGAGTTTGGTAAGATATTCCATTCATTCGTTCCCGTGGAGTAGAATTTCATCCACCAGCTTTCACTGTTGTGGTACGGGAGCGGTAGTTTTGCACTGATGAAAACGAATGTCGTCCTCTCTCACGAAACCAAACACAAAAATTGACAAATTATACGGACTGCCACGATAAGCGAATGTATGCAACAAAATAGCGTTCCGTACTGCAGATGTCCGATAAAATCCCTCCAGTCAAGGGAGGCGTGTTACAGAATGTTGATTCCACAAAACCTGTTCGGTGGCCTACATCATCGTTCAATCGCTGCACATAAAGGCTGCGTTCAGCTCACCAGAACTGTCTACACTTCGAAATCTGTGAAAGAATATCAATTTTCACGTTTCCTGTCTGATATCACACAAATTTACGCGTCCGCTCGAACACAACACAGCACACTCTCTCGATTACAGTCTACGGGTATACATGCAGGCGATGCATGATGCAGATCACATTATTCATCTCAGCGGACACCGAAAGGAACAAAGTTCCGTTATAAACTGCGACAGAGAATGTTCCCCAGCTCAGAAAACAACACAATGATCAGTGAAATCGTCCTTCGTATGCAGGACGCTAACAAAACGCTAACAAAATGGCTACTGAAGACCAAAATTTGCCCGGATAATCGCGTCGTTCAAACCACAGCGCCATCTATACCCTTTGGTGCAAGGGAGACAACTCGGACTAGACCAATTCGAAGATCATGTCCGCTATATTTGGCCTGTATGGGTATAGGGGTGGTCGGGTTTTTTTTATGGCTTTTACTATGAGCTATGAGGTTGATCATGTAGAATACGATGGAAAAAAATTTGAAAGTACCGCGTAGGCTTGTATATAGATCCATATAGACCCATATACACTCATATACTGTATAAATCCATACGGGGTGGACATGTTGGAGTCTAGGTGGAGCACTAGTGGCCCGATGGGGTAGAGTGAGGTCTTATTTTAAAGCTCTCGAGGAAATAAATAAATAAATAAATAAATCAAAAAAATCGACGAGTAGTAGACGAAGGGAAAATTGGCAAGTACTGACCATGCCCCAGAATACTTCATAGGCATATCACGGCCTTAAGGCCTATGTAAGATGTAATCTACTTCACAGTTTAGTAGTATAAAAAGCGCAAGTCCTATTCACCTTGACCCTTCCAAAGAAATAAAATCGGCTCTATTTTACAGGAGTATATACGCAGGTGACGTGGGTTGTGACGTCACTTCCGGGTTTTCACTTTCGAACATAGAAGAGTTCCAATTTTTTCCCTTAGACGTCCGTATGTTCATCCTCCAAACCCACAAGAGTTCCAATGTTCAACCGCCGGGGTGTTTTCCCGCCCCAGCGCCCCGCAGCGCGTGCGCGCGCGCGCGTCATCTCGCGTCATCCCGCGTCATCCCCGGCAGTGCGCGCGCGCGCGGACGCGGGTCAAAAGGTCAAAGGGTCACCTCCAGGTCAGACGGTCCAATGTCCAATGAGACAATGTTGCGGCATCGCTATAGTCAGAGCTTGAGCACAATAAAAAATTCTAGATTCTAGGGGGATTCTAGATGAACCTGGGAAAGATGGGCAGTTCCATTTGGACCAATCAGCGGTCGAGAAAAAGAGCCAATCAGCGGTCGAGAAAAAGAACCAATCAGCGATCGAACAATCAGCCAATGGAATTGGGGTATTCACGGTGTGCTTTCGCTGACGTCCGCGCCTACATCTGGGTTCTTGTACACCCGGGTAATGTTTTTCTGGACATGGATGGGTTACCTTTGGCTCCATTCTAGGCCACTGATTGACTAATACGGTGTTCAAAGCCACTTTCATGCATTATGCTCATAGAACTTATAGTCATAATCTATACGTGTTGGACGAGTCTCTTCACTCACCGTATACACGTACCTCAATGAAATGCCCGCTCCAAACCTAGACCAAAGACACGTACTTGGTCTGTAGGCTGATTTCATTGGTTCTCTATTTTTTACTATAGTGCTCTTGCCTTCTAAACTTGATGGGTTACATTTTGACCCCATCCTACACCACTGATTTCAGTTTGACTGAATCTCCACATTGGGCATTGATGCATTAGGAATAAAACACACAAGACAGGGTTTTTTGGTGAGATCTCATTTTTTTTTTTATTCAGTGAACAACAACGTGAGAACAACCACGTGAAAACTCAAGCCCAGAACAAGGGGCTTGTCATTAACTGAAGCCCAGAACAAGGGGCTTGTCATTAACTGAAGCCCAGAACAAGGGGCTTGTCATTAACTGTATGTACTTAAGCCCAGAACGGGGCTTGTACATTGAAATGATGGGCGGCCCAGTCATAGACGAGTACATCGCGGTCCTCGGCCTGGGAGTACTCGTCAAACATCTGTACGATAGTAGATAAGGGTCTTCCCCGGCATCGATGGTACAGGTAAAACAAGCAATATTGTCCGCACACGCCACTGGTCAGGCTTTGCAACGTTTGACTGTTCCAACACCACGTCTCTGTGCCTTGATCCATGAAGTCTGTTAAATCGGGATGGAGGGTGGCAGACCGTACGGGTCAAAGTATTCCCCCTGCTGTTCTGTCAAGTACACGGCCACCCAGTGTTCACCGGGTCGATCCATCGGGTCCGTGTTGAGAACGTAAGCAGCCGGATACATACGGTCTAATGGAAACACATCTCGGGCGAACACCCCTTGAAAGACCCTACGTGTCTCTGGGTCATTCTCCAGCACGGTGGTTATCTGGTCTGTATCCATGTTAGGTGGAGAAGTCACACAGGACGTTGCGCGCCTTGTCCACTTGAATGATGTTGTCAAACTCGGCGTAGCAGATCACATTGACGGTGGTCGCCAGGGCTCGTGCAAAGTGGATTTCCAACCGTAAATTGCCTTGCTTGGTCAGGGCCAGCTGATGGTCGTTCTCTAAGGTGGGGGTCAGATCGAAACAGAACAATGTGTATCCGTTCGCGTAGTCCTCTCGACTGATCATATTCCCTTCGTCCTGGTTGATTTGACCGGTGGCTGTAAACAGGCTCTGATAGGCTCGAATGAAATTCCTCCGCCCAAAGTTCGGGGTTAAGGCCGTGGGTGGCACCTGTTGTCCATCCACATGCAGGGCCACAAAATTGATGCCGAAATGTTTAAAGTCAAACGGATTTTCTGGGTAGGCTCCGCTGAAACTGGTATTTTCCACACAGCCCAGGATCAATCGCTTGGGTAGTTCCCCCAGGAACAGGTTTTCTTTGTTGGTGCTCATATTTCCAGCAGGCACAGAGAACACTTTGGTTTGTACACGTCGGATAGGGTACTGGGCTGGTTTTGTTTCCAAGGCTTTCATGTGTCCCAATTGAACGGCTGGATTCGGTTTCACTTTTCGGACATACAGGACTGCGTCTTGGATGACAATCTTATAGTCCGCTACATGCCCCTCTACGTTAGTGGCCATCAAGGCGAAGGTGGGAGGCGCCCGTATCAGTCGGATTTTGATGGGGGTCTTGTTCAAGAGGTACCGGTCTTGCATGAACATGTCTGCATGCAGTCGACCCATCATATCCACCGAGGCAGTGTTCGCAGTGAAAGCCTTCCGTTTGTTATATCCCCCATTGTCCGCCGTGTCCATGTGCTCGGCCGTGTCCTTGTAGAATAAAGCGGTTGTCAGCTGAGATTTTTAGCCTCTCGGCCATACGACAACAGTGTCTCGATGTAGGCTCGATAGGGGTACGTGTTGGTGGAGTCACTGATGAGTTTGTCGCTGAGAAAAATATCCACCTGCTGAAACATCGAGTGCAGCCAAAGATTCGTCGGGCCCACCGTTGCTTGGTCAACGATTCTGGTGCCAGCTCCATTGACCACCTTGGCTTTCACATACAAGTAGGTATGGGCTAAATCCACATAGGCCGTATCCGCATTACTGATGGTGAACTCGATGGGCCCGGTTTCGTTGATGCTGGGGAGCGGGAGATGCTCCACCCATAATCCTTGTTCGACACTGGTTTGTGTGGGCGGCACGGTCCACAAATCAAATTCACTGTTGGTGGAGGGGCAGGACTCGGCGTGGATTAAGGCCATGTTTTAAGAAAAGATATCCTTTGTCTTCTTGGATGTGCGTCGTCGCTGGGTCGGTCGTCGACTGGTGCGTGATCTCGGTGGGGCAGCTCTTTTATTCCCTACGGTGCGTTGTGCTTTGGCCACCAAGACGCCTCCCGCTTCTTTGGCCCGTCGTTTCAAGGATTCTTTGGGTGCCGTACCCCCCAAGACATCACCGGCCACTTGCAGTCCACTGCGTACCGCTTGTTTGCCGATTGCTTTCACCCCACGCGTCACCAAGGGCAGGAACGTTTTCACAATGCTGCCGAGTATGTTCCCCAGTCCATGTCCTCGTTGCATGCGTGCACCGCTAAAGACCGGAAAGCCACCCCCGGCCTGTTGGGCATAATAGTCGGCATAGCTGCGTGCATCGCACTCGTAAGGTACTTTCATTATGCAAAGTGGGGAGCACGTGCTTGTCGAAAATGAAGTGTCAGCACCACTTTTCCTCGTTCGAATGCCACCGCTCGTCCCGTGTCATCTCTTATATCCACCGTGATCGTGTTGATATCGGTATGTCGTACGGGCAGGTACATGGTATGGTTGAAACTGTGGGTGACTTGATCGCCATACGTCTTTTTAATGGGGACCACCCGTAACAGAGGTGTGTTGATATCGCCCACGATGTGGTTGTCCACCACGTCCGAGTAGACATAGAGTCCGTACATACCCGACTTCATATCCATCGGCATCTCGCCATGGTGTTGGGTGGGACCAGCGAACGTCTGTAGATCGAAACCCAGCATTTGCTGCAGTGTAGGACTGAGTTTCACATTCACGGTATCGGTGACGGTAAGCTGTGCCTTGTCGTTGTGTACGTTGACATCGAAGAACACGTTTCTCTTGAAGCGCAAGGCTATCAGGCGTGCTGCACTATCCGTCACCCCCCGTAGCGCCTTATCATGCATCAGTCTTGACAGCCCACCCATGAACTCTTTGGGGGTATCGTATTGGCCTTCGGACAGGGTGAGTCGGGTGTTTTTGTCTTCGTAGGTCACCTCGTACCACACTTCATTGGCTCGCACGTTGTACCACGAGTAAGGGTATTGGACATCCACGAGGGCACATTCCCAGCGTCAAGGTAAATGTAACGGTTGCGGTAACTGGGTGACGTACTTGGCCACGGTGTTGTCAGGAAACACATCCAGCGAACTGTTACTGGGTAGGGTCAGGTAAAACATGGCGACTGAGCTGTCCTGCTGCTGCTGTTGATTTTAATAGGTCTTCCACGCCTTGGGCGGTTGTGTGCGGCGTCGTGTTCGTCGCGGTGACTTGCTACGTGTCACGGCTCTGGAGATGTGGGGTGTCTTGATCAAGGGTATTTTTTTATAGGCGCGAAAAGAAAGTGCCCGTTGTGGTGGTGTTTTGGGGGGTGACTCCGGTTCCCATTCGGCTTCCCAAGAAGGTAGTGGGCCACTCGGTGATTGCTGAGTTTGCTGCATAAAGTCCCAGCGGTGGGGGTTCCCCACAATTCCTGTGGTACATGCATGTCTTTCAAGCCTTGAGCGAAGACCTCCCATCCTCGAGGATCGGTGTGCGATCTGCGTTGACGCATCAGATCATTCACTAAATCCGTCATGTGGGTGCCGGGGACCACCTGATTCTGTACCAGGAGTTCGCCTTTCTCATTCCAAGTCATGTTAGGATTCTGTTTCATCCGTTGTAATACCAGGCCAGCTTGTTTCTTGAACGAGGCAGGTACACTCTTCAGCACTTCGTCTTCCACCCACTGTGGGGCTGTGGGAGCTACCTCACCCGGCTGTTGGAGCGGTGCTGAGGTCAGCGATCTGTCACGTGGTGGTGGTGGTGGTGGTGGTGCTGTTGCTGGGGTAGACAGTGTTTTGTATTGGTCCATGAACGTCATGTACCGTTGAAGCGTCTCATTGTACCGTTGTGCTTTCTCACTGTCGCTTAACCCCGGTCTCTGTAAGATCTGTTGCATCTCTCCATCGAGGCTGTTTATGGTCTTCACCGTAGGTGGGACAGGGTAGGGTGATTGGAGGTTTTGCAGGAACCGTGGTTCGACGAGGACCATTTTTTCGTGTGGTTCATTGTCGGCCGAAGAGTCCACCCAATACTGGACCCAACACAGAAGCGGCCAACGGTGCTAAGATGGCCCCGAGAAAGCCGCCTTTCTGAAACACCTTTTTCTTTTGTGTTTGAGGGACCCGCTTATGGACTAAGGTTCGGAGACCTGTCTTATGCTTGGCCAACTTGGTCTTCTGAGCCGGAGTCAGTGGTACGTTGCCTTTTAACAGGTTGTACCCGATCTCGCACAGACAGCGTACAAGGTCAGGGTCCGCACCGCGTACAATGGTTCGGACTAACTCAGGTGGGGCCGTCTTCAATACACGGAGCGTGGGAGCGTGCTTCCGTACTCGCGCAGACATCCTGTACAACTAATGCTAGAACCCACAACTCTGCCCTTTTTATCCACCTCACAGACAAAATCAACCCTGCTGTGGTATTCATTCTTTTTATTATTCCCCATCATCAAACACACAAACCCCAGCTGGAGGCGCCACTGTGGGTGTGTTTACATTATTTTTGCATGTACACGTGGTGGATCTCTCGGGGAAAGATGCCGGTCCGTAGTCGAAGGTGGTCGGGGTGGCTTGCTTGAGGTCGAAGAGCATATACCCGTGCTGAGGGGTTGTGGCATCTTTAAAGGCTTCCAACGCAAACGGTGTGCGGCCGGGATACATCTGTCTCGCCAGGTGCAGCAGTTGAGTGGTATCTCTCGAGTTTTTGAAGACCACCAGGTAGTGGGCATTTAAGCTGATATTCCGATGTTCTTTGTTTTTACTGAACAGATTCTGCACAATGTAGATGATGCTGAACCGTCGATGATGGCTGCCTTTGGTAAAGAGTTGGGTGACCCGTGCATCCGTCTCCGCCATGAGATCATCCACAACCACCAAGGTGTCGGGTTCCAAATCGGCCAGGTTGGGTAGGCCTTCCACGAACGTGATGTGGGGCATTGCTGCATACGCTTCCTGCCATTCTCCGTAACACCACACGACTCGGGCAATGGGTGGAGTGATCATGCTGTCGGCGTGTTGAAGGGGCTTCCTGACGAAGTGCGTTTTGCCGGAGCCCGTCGGTCCTGCGATGACGCAGGTGAAGGGATGTTGCCACCGAGGGTCCATGGTTTGAGGTCTATCCGTTGTCGTGGTAACCCGCTCTTGTAAATTTCGTACGAGTGGACTGGAGTGGTGGTGGGTACAACGTCGGTCGTCGTTGTCTGTTCACGTTCAGAGATGGTGCTGGGGGTGGGTACAACGTGGGTGGTCGTCGTCGTTGTCGGTTCACTGTGAGGGATGAAATCCGGTGGGTCTTGAGACGTAGTAGGTGTGCTTGGTGTAAGTGTAGAGCTCGACGTGGCTTGTACGCGGGGTGTGGTGGTGGTGGTGGTGGTGACTGGGCTCGATACGACTGGTGCTCTCTGTAGACCCGTTTCACTGATGGCTGGTGTTCTCAGTTGGTTAAGTAACGTACTGACACACCTCCGTACAACACACTCAGCAGGGTTAGCAATAGCACCCCAAAGCCCACTTGCGCTTTGCGCGTTTTGCGAGACGCTGTCTTCGGAGGCAGCTGCTGTTGGTCCATAGCACTGGGGTCGGACGTGGAATGAAGGAGGACGGCAGTGGTGTCTGGCTTTATAGTCGTTTCACCTGGTTGGCCGCGACCCAGGAATTGAAGGAACTGGGCCAGCCTTGCCATTTTACGAAATGAAACAGTTTGCCACGTCGACGTTCCGTTTTCAAAATCTGCTCCACCGTGTAGTAGTCTTGCTGTGTTTTTACAACAGGCTGTAATTCCGTGTCGTAAAACGTCCCCAGCAACGTTTCCCCTTGGAGATCTTCCAGTTCATAGACTCGCCGCTGTCAGGGTAGGCGCCGTTTAATCAGGAAGTGCTCATCGCTCCAGTTGGGCAAGTAACTTTTCTCGAACTTGCCCTTGACTTTACTGATCCGTACAGGGTCGCCGACCTTGTACACCGCCTTCGTCGTTCGCTGCGATGGCCTGGGGTACAAGACACGCCGGACTTGGGCTTCATTGCGTTGGGTCACGGTAATGGGGGCTCTCTCTATACTTCGATGATAGGCTCGATTGTAACCCCTCACCAGTTTCGGGAGAACATCGATGTACCGCCTTGTATTCTTATAGGTGAAATATTTATACATGCGGCCTTTGAATGTCCTGTTGAACCTCTCCACCACGGAAGCCTTGGTCTCGTTGTACGTATGGAAGAAAAACACCTTCTGTTTCTTGAGAAAGGCTTGGAACGGTCTGTTGAGGAATTCCGTGCCTTCGTCGGTTTGCAAATACAAAGGTTTGCGCCCGGTCTTGAAGATGTCTTTGAACGCCGCTATGAGATTTGCCCCCGTTTTCGTCCGGATGGGTACCACCCACGCATACTTGGATAGGATATCGATGCACGTCAAGATATACCGATTCTCATCGTTGTGTTTGGCAAAGGCGCTCATATCCACCAAATCCGCTTGCCACTGGGCATCTATTCCTCCCACGATGACCCGGTTCCGTAGAAAATGGCGACGGACAGATCGATGTAAGGTATAGGTGTCTTGTCTTCTTAACCAATCTCGGACTTGGGCACGTTGTACCCCCTGGGGTTTGGCCGCTCGATAGAGAGCCGACAATGCACTATAGGCTGCCGGACTGTCGGGACTGTAGTATAAGTTATCCAACACCTTCTCCCAGCGCTTCATGGTGACAAAATGATGATGGACCCTGGCTCTATCGTTTATTTATAACGGGTATATCTTGGGCCTGAGTTTCTTTCTGATTTTCTTCGTGGACTTCCACAGTGGCCATGGTCAATGACCAGTCCAACTCGTCTGATGACCGCTTGATAAGCACTTCATCCACATCCACCACGGCATCTTCCAATGCAGACCATAGATCAGGGTGAAGGGTAAAATGCACTGTACCTCCATCTAGCCGAGCCAATTGAGCAAAGAAAGGGCCGCGTCGGATGTACACATCGTGACACAAGTGGATGAGGTCGCCGTCCAGTTCACCAGACAACACCCGTTTGAATTTGGTCCAGCCCTCCCGGGACAGACGAATGTGAGCCGGGCACGGTTGTGTAGGGTCCGTGTCTCCCACCACCTCCTCCATGATATCGACCTTATCCGCATACACGTGCAGGAAAACCTCGGGGGTCAAGCTGAAATACGCCAGTACTATATGCTCCGTCATGGTCAGTACGTGAATGGTACCAGATTTCACTGTCTCTCGTATTTATAGGGAGAACCCCGTGAGATCAAAGGATCAGGTGGTCATGTCATTGGGCTGACTGAGTCTAGCGGGGTAATCAATGGCATGGCATCGTCGTCGGGTTCATGTAGTTGTTCATGGGGTTCAGCCGCCGCGTCTTCCATAGCACGAACCCACGCTAATTGGTCGGGTGATCGGTCGTCCGGTATAAATAACTGGTCCACCAGAGGGCCTATTTTCTCCAAGGCTGACCACAGAGAGGGAGTTAGGAGGAAACTTCGAGCCGGCTCTTGGTAGCGTCCCACCCGTGGGTAGAGCGCAGTATGGTATACGTAGTTGGCCTTGTCCAGGTGGATCAGGTGTCCGTCTAACTCTCCGCTCAACACCCGTTTAAACTTAGTCCACCCATCACGCTGTAGTGTCACCGTATTCGATAAAGTCTCAGGGGACGCCCTCCAATCCCCGCCACTATCTTCCACCAGAGTCACATAATCTTCATAAACGTATAATCCCACCTGGTAAGGTGTAAGGGGGAGGATGGCTCGTAGGACGGATGACATGCTTGGTCCAAATGTCGAACGGTGAATGACACACACTCTGTCTGACCCTGGTATTTATAGTGTCAATACCACAGCGCCAGGGTGAATAGGGCACAGACTAGTATGAGGCCAACCAGCCGGTGCTGGTTGCGGCGTGAGCGCTCGTGGTCCATAGCCCGAGCATCAAGGATGGCTGTCATAGTCCAGTAGTGGTGAGTGATGGCACGCCTCTCCATCGAGTGCACTCTGTGGAGGACCGCTTCTGTGAACTCGTTCAGGATCTGGCGTCGTCCCTCGTTGTCGTCGCCATCTGCAAACATGGACCGGACCACTGCTCGGTAACCCGTGAATGAATTCACCACGGTGGCATACTGTAAAATGCGAGTCGCATGGGGCTGGGTCTCCGCCATGGCTCTGTAGAAATGAAGGTGTGGGATCCAGAGGGACGTGTTTTATAGACCAGATGTAGCTCTACGGGTATAGTCCGTGATACGTACTATTCTGATGGGTTAGTCCAAAAAAAGGGAGCAACAACAACACAGATACAGACAACTTTTTTAAGATGTCCAAACAGGCGTGAGTAACACCACCTTGCTTGGAGGTTTCCCACAATGGCGTTCACCTTCGCGGTCTTTTGTGACGTCCGTGTCTTTTCGTTAAGTCGTGTATCTTCACCCAAGTCCTTCATTGGGGTAGAAGCATTTTTCCGGCGATAAAACCCGAGACCGAATCACCGTCACCATGACCTATGTCGTCATCGATGACTCACACGCACTCGGATACAACAATAATTGCAGTCCGGTGTAAGAGAGCATTTTGGACTCTGGGTGTCGTCTTCAGGTAAGACTTCAATGGATATGAGACTGAGTCCCAGGGAACAACCTTGACGTCTCAAAACCTCACCAAGCAGGTAGGCAACACAGGCAGAATGCAGGCAGGCAGACAGGAAGGCAGGTAGGTAGGAGGGCTGGCTGGCTGGCTGGCTGATCAAGTCAGGTCAGGTAAGTCAGATTGAATACACCCCTAAAAATCGACCCTAAAAATCGCCATCTCCTTTTATACGGCCATCTTTTCCCACATCTACACACTCATCTTGTACCCATCCCACATCATTGCCATCTTGTACCCACCTCCCACATCTTCCACTGGCGGCCATCTTGTACCCACCTCCCACTGGCGGCCATCTTGTACCCACCTCCCACACATGACACTCGCGGCCATCTTGTACCCACCTCCCACATCATGACACTCGCGGCCATCCACATGGCGGCCATCTTGTACCCACCTCCCACATGGCGGCCATCTTGTACCCACCTCCCACATGGCGGCCATCTTGTACCCACCTCCCACATCTTCCACTCACTGGCGGCCATCTTATACCCACCTCCCACACATCACGCATGCGCACACCGCCCCAATACCGCCCCATTTTTTTTTCTGCGCACACTTATGACGTCACACAAGGTTCTGCGCATGCGCAGTGAGGCGCTATTTCGCCAATTTAGCCTTTGTATACTACTAACGTTCCCATTTGTCTTCACTGTTAGGTTTTTTATTTTTTCCTTCTATCAAAATACCATAGAAAGGTTTACACCCCTTCTGATGTTTTGTCAAAATCGAAATTGGATAAGGTCTAATGGGGTATTCCAATAAATTAGAGCAATGGAAAGGAAATTTCCTTATGTAAACTTTCACAGCATTTTTTATCCCCAAATATATCAATATATTTGTTTTTACATCATATTTCCTCGTGAATTCCGTGTAAGTCATAATATTCCCCTTACTATCCATCAAATCATTAATGTACCTCACTCCACGGTTATACCAAGTTTTATAAAATATAGGGCTATTCCCTATTTGAATATGGTCATTGTTCCATAATGATTGTGATAATATATGATAGGGACGTGTATATTCTAATTTGGGTAGAAAGTTTGCCCATGTACACAGAACATCCTTCCAAAACAGGTTATGAATCTTTTTACTCAGCAGTTTAAGTATTTTGGGGCCACATTCAGCTATACAGTAAGGTATGTCTAGTAGGTGGTATAAGATGTTATAAATTTTAGAATTTGTTTGCAGTAAGCGCCGAAAACAAGAAATTTTGATTGCTTTCATAAACTCTTCCAAATCTAACATTTTTAGACCACCCTTTTCATAACTTTGAATTAACTGTACCCTTTTAATTCTATCATTTTTCTTCCAAATAAACTGATAAATATTTTTTGTTAAGAGTTTTAGAAGGTTTTTTGGTGGATTTGGTAGGGTAAAAAGTAGGTGGTTTAGTTTTGGTAAAGCCAGCGTTTTAACAACAGTAATTTTTCCCAAAACCGTGATACTTCTTTTACTCCAGTGTCCCAATAGTTTTTGTATTTCCTTTGTTGCTTCTACGAAATTGATATTTACCATCTCCTCTAGATTCTTGCTGAATGTGACCCCTAACAATTTGAACGAGCCATCACAATTCACCATTCCATATTTGTTACTGAGCCTCAAAGGATCATCATGTAAAGGGCCCAACCATACCAACTGTGTCTTGTCCCTGTTTACCCTCAAGCCCGACAGTCTGCCAAATTGCCGTAGAGTCGACCGACAGGCCTCGAGAGAGGCTTCGGATCCATCCAAGAATAATGTGGTGTCATCTGCGAATAAGCTTATTTTATATTCTGTATCACCGATCTTTATTCCTTTAATTTTAGGGTTATTTCTAACCAAAAGAGCCAAAACCTCCGCACATAGAATAAATAGATATGGAGATAAAGGGTCACCCTGCCTGCAGCCCCTCTGAATGAAAAATGAACGACTCAAGAACCCACACTGAATAACGCTAGATGTGATGTTTGTGTAGAAGGTTTCTATCCATTTAATAAAGGATGGACCAAAGTTAAACATTGTTAAAGTGTTTTTCAAAAAAGACCAGGATATTGTATCAAAAGCTTTTTCGAAATCTATTAACATAATGGAGCTTGGCATTTGTTCTGTTTCTGCATAATCTATAATGTCATATACTAGTCTAATATTGTTACCTATAAATCTATTCTTTATAAAACCCTGTTGATCTTCGTGAATTAATTCGTCGAGGTATTTCTTTAGTCTTTCCGCAATACATGTAGAGGCTATCTTGTATTGCACATTCAGGAGAGTGATAGGTCTCCAATTTTTTATATATTGCCGGGGCTTATCTCCCTTTGGCAAACAAGTAATTAAGCCTTGTCTTTGTGTTATTGACATTTGCCCAGTATTATATCCAAAATTAATACTTTTAACTAAAAAGACACCGATATCACGCCAAAAGAATTTGAAAAACTCTGAAGTAAAACCGTCGCTTCCTGGCGTTTTATTACTCTTCTGTTTTTTCAATGCCGCTAAAATTTCCTCTTTTGTAATTTCCCCCTCTAAAGCTTCGGCTTGGATGTTTAATAATGTTGGGTAGTCCCCTAATTGTAAATTACTAAAGTCTTCTTCTGGTTGATCTTGTTCCCTATAGAGTTTTTCATAAAAAAATTTTACTTCTGATAATATTTCTTTTTGGTTATTTATTATAACATCACCCTGCTGTAGACACGGTATAGTTTTGTTTACAAAATTTCGTTTTTCTAAACTACAAAAATATTTGGTTGGTTTTTCCCCATGTTGTATCCATCTTGCTCTTGATCTTATCATAATCCCTTCCATTTTCTCTTTACGCAAGTTTTCCAAGTTTGTTTTTAGATCGTCTAATTCTCCTACTAAGTTTGGGTTATAATTCTGAATACTTTCTAATCTCTCTATTTCTGTGCATAGCTCTTTCTCTTTCATTTCTTTCTCTTTTTTCTTTCTTGATGCAAACTCAATAGTTTTTCCTCTAATCTTTAATAGAAGTGTGTCTAAAAATAATTGGGGGTTAATATTAAGAGGTGTGTTTTCTATATCCTGGTTTTCTTCGGGCTCCCTTTCTATGTCTACATCGGAGTATTCTTGTATAGTTGAGATAATAGTGCTTTTAACTAATTTGCTATACTCTATACTTCCTAATAGTGAATTATTGAATTTCCAGATCCCTCTGCCTCTCTCAAAGTCCGTCAATCTACATTCTAGCACCACAAGTGAATGATCAGATTTGTACCCTGGCTTATGAAAAATGTCATTCACATAAGTGAGAAATTCCTGACTAACCAAGAAAAAATCCAGACGACCTTGCTTAAAAGGTTTCTTTTGTCTCCAAGTATACATCTTTTGCTCACCGTAAATACTACGGAAGACATCTACTAAATTTTCTGTATCAATCATATTTTGGACATACTTTAGAGCATTGGGGTTATTTGTTCTCTTATAGTTTTCTGTATCTAGTTTTTGGTTCAATGTAATATTCCAATCACCACAAATTACATAAAAATCATTTTGAAAGTCTTGAATAATATCCATTATTTGCTGAAAAAAGGTAGGGGTGTCATTATTAGGACCGTATAGGTTAATCAGTGTAATATGCACTCCACTTACAGTTACACTTAGTGCCAAAAAATTTCCAACATCATCTTTTTTTTCCTTGTTAACTTTAAAATCAAAATTATCTTTAAAAAGAATGGCCAACCCTCTTGAATTGGTTGCATATGATGAGAAAAAACAGTTTTGACTACCCCATTCCGATTTCACATAAGTCTCCATATCTTCCGAAAAATGCGTATCTTGCAGACAGTAAATATTACATTGTTTCGATTTAATATAGTTCATTACATCTCTTCTCTTCAATTTATCACCAAGGCCTCTACAATTAAATGACATAATTCTTATCTTTTCATCCATTGTGGGGCAGTTTGAAGTTTACACACAGCAAATAATGGCAGACTGTCAGGCTCAGCGAACTATTCAGACACACTTCTGTGTAAAACCAGTAGACATACCCGTACCTACATACCACAGATATAATAAGTTCTACCACCAATCTGAACATTTTCCAATAATTAAATGTACGATCATAAATATAAACAGAATACCACTTGGTTCCACCATATCTAGCACATATGTGTTCAAAAGAGCCACTAACAGATTTGCTTACTGAATATATATTCACACATGTCGCTACAACCAAGCAATATGGAAAAAATATATAAACCATCTAAAAAAATTACAAAAGTTCCGTACGGCCTTGGACATTAACTACTGTAGTCTGGCCTTTATTCGAATCCAATATTTACGTTGAAAGAACCTCTGGTTGAACTGTTAGCATACACTTTAATTATATACTGTGTAGATATCCTCCTTACAAATATACTCCATAAAATTCAAAACAATTATTCCATGTGGGTCATACATATACAGTCATCCCTTCAAGGAAACTCTTCACCTGTTTTGAGGAATTGATCAAAGTATCATTGTGTGTTAAAGTTCCCGTTGTCACTATTATGAAATTGATTCCTCATTATTTCACAATTTTACCTAAAGTGTTTCTTTACTACATTCTTTATGGACTATTGGATGTTTCGAAGTCTTAATGAAATAAACCACCCCATATTTACATTACTGTAGTCAAAATCATCATTGTTCATGCTTCTTCAATACATTCTTTATAGACTTGGACATATCAGAGTCTTAATCAAATAAAGAAGCCGATAATTACATTACCTGTTATCAAACACATCAATATAAATACCTCTTCAATACATTCCTTATAGACTTGGACACATCAAGTCTTAATCAAATAAAGAACCGATAATTACATTGCCTGTTGTCAAACACATCATTATAAATACTTCTTCAATACATTCTTTATAGACTTAGACATATCAAAGTCAAATAAAGAACCGATAATTACATTGCCTGTTGTCAAACACATCATTATCAATACTTCTTCAATACATTCATTTAGACCTGGACATATCAAAGTCTTAATCACATAGATAACTGAATAATAACATTACTGTTGTCAAACACATCATTATAAATGCTTCTTCAATACATTCTTTAGACTTGGACATATCGAAGTCTTAATCAAATAAAACCATTCTTTATGTACTCGGACATATCAAAACTTAATCAAATAAAGAACCCAATATTACATTGCTGTCATGACTGTAGTCAGAAACATCAAATGCTTCTTCGAAACATTCTTTATGGACTTCGACATATCAGATTCATCGTCAAATGAGGTCCCTCATAATTTCATTACTACAGTCAAAGACATAATTATGAACCACAAATCAAAATTTCCATTTTCCATTGAGGGCCATAGCTGTTCAAGGGTAGGGAGATGTTATTTGGCCAAATACATTTTTTTTTTTTTTTTTTTTTTTTTTTTGACCATAACCTACATATAATCATTTGATGTATGCCCTACATATGTTCAGAAATATGTCAGGAGGTGTTATTTTATCCTTTCTTATAAGTACTGAGGGTACTATCTGAAGGTCTCGAAAAATTAAGCAATCGCTGGTCACATCATGAAATTTTTCCTAATTCCTTTCTTATTACATCAGAAAAAAAATAAATAAATAGAGAACCTCGTAGTGTTTAAACCTCGTCTACAAGTTTTCATAATGAATTAATACTATTGCATCAGGAAAAAGTTGGAAACCAGCACCTTCATTTTTGTTTCACGTCCCCCCCCCCCACCGGACACTTTTTTCCCCTCTCCCATTTTAATGAGTCTTTTTTATAGATTATCCTTATTAATAAGTTTCAATAAAGCAGGGAATATTAAAGAGACAGTTATTTTCATGTAACAGTTTGGTCGTAAAGTCTGTTTACATGTCGCCTGGTTTGATAAAGATACACTTGAACACCATTGTACTAGTCCTTATATTCCACCCAGTTGTCTTGTGAGTTCCTCCGGGTCTCAAGTTTCACAGTAACGTCGTGGACTTTGATCCTGGTCTGTAAGTTTTTCTCTTTTCGCACAGTAAAGGCCACCTTAGCTAACTGCCTCCTCTCATTCTTTAAGTGCGGTGGGAGGTCTTGCCTCACTGAGACTCTTGTTTCTCTGGGGATATTGGTCGCAGACTTGAATATCAGTTCTCGGTCTTTATAGGTCAGAACCACTGCAATGATAGCTGGCGGAGCAGTGTCAGTTGGCCTAGATGGCAAGCGATGGCAGGCTATCAGTACCATTTCACTGGCTTTGTCCTCTGGAATCTTCAGTAATGTTGTCAACGATTCTCGAAATACTGCTTCTGTGTCCTCACTGAAAGCTGTGCCCCTTAAAGTTATCCCATAAAGCAGAATATTTCTTTTTCTGTCGTGAATCTGCGTTCTAGTTAGGTCATTCTTCAAATCTAATAGTTGTTGTTTTAGACGGTCAACATTAGTTTTTTCTTCTATTTTGTGTTTTTCGAATTCACTGGCCTGGAAGTCTAAACTTTTCTCCTGTTCCATAACTGTGTTTTTTAACTCGGATATTGTCTTCTGTGCTGCTTTGAGTTCATTAAGGAGGCTGTTTTTCACATCTCTAATTTCATTATATAGTTCATCAATCTCCTTCCGATATTCCGTGCTCAATTTTCGAAGTTCGCCATGTTGAATTTCCAGATTTTTTTCTTGTTCCGCCATGTTTCTTTTCAGCTCGTCGACGTTTTGATTCACCCCTTTCACTTCTTCCAGTATTTCTGCTTTCAGTTCCTCATTGTTTCGTTTCAATCTGTCCTCCATACCTTTCATGAGTTCTCTCAACTCCTCATTCACTTGAGTATTTCTCTCGGCTGTGCTGACTGCAGATGGTTGAGACGCCATATTTCGTCGTTGTTGTTGCTGTTTCTCGACTTCAGATGAACAACTCAAATTGTCTGTTTCCCTGTCCGAACTTCTCAGAAAGTATTGCACCGAACGTTGACTAGCGTCTTTTCTAACCCCTCTAGACTTTCTGGGAGGCATTCACTCTTCAAATAGCAAACCATTAGCCAGAATTACAGTAGTTGCCGAAACCAAATTTAAAATGCGTCCGCCATTTTCCCCGAGCTGTACCGGAAGAAAGAAAGTTTATGCAGAGTTAGCTACTAGTTTTGAGGAGCTCCAAAGCAAACGACTAATTAAAATGGACGCACTATAGATCATTCTTTTCAACGCCAGTTCAACAAAGATATAAGGCAGAATTGACAAGTAATCAGAATGTTCGGAATGTTCGAAGAGGGGGAAGGGGGTGGGGGTGGTATTTAGTTTAATGTCACACTCAAGGTTATTTCACTCATATGGTGACAGCCAGTTTGGTTGGTGACACAGAATCACCGCCCTTCGGCAAGTAACTGGCAAACTTTCACACATGCCCTCGCGAGGGGAAGGGTCAAGAAAAAGGTGGGAGGGCGTTATGGAAATCAGATTTAGTCAAATTGGTCCGTTTTATAATATGTTTTGTAAAATACTTGAACAATTTCAATGTTTTCTTACATCAGAGCTATATCCATGCATTTCATTGGTCTATTTCAGCATCCGATAATGTCACTTCCGGTTTCCATTCCTGTGAGGGCGGTAGCCTTGTTGCTTTTATTGGCATCATACGCAGGTGAGTATCCTTCATATAGTCTTTCCGTCAATATGCATCACATATACATACAGTGAAACCTGTGTATACCGAACATACTTGGGACCAGATTACAGTGTCGGTTTTGATAGGGTTCTGGATTATCAAAGTACAAAGATCATGCCGGTGTGGAGGTTAAGTATGTCCGGTGGCTAAGAGTGTTCGGCTCCTATCTTCTAACACAGCTAGGACACATTTCTCCACATTGGGGACAAGTGTCTGTCCTTAGTTGCAATAGAAAAGGATGTGAAAAGAGACACGAATCACCAGGACATTCTTATCCATCACACCGGTATTTAGACGTTGGTCGGTTTACTCAGGTGTCGGTATTCACAGAGGTTTCTCTGTATCCTTTTATAGACCTCATTGTTTGACATATTGTATAGGCTCAATAAATTCACCTTTAAATTATCGTTTCTCGTCTCCTCGTGAATCTTAATATATTAATACATGTATTTCTGATCCGCATTTATAGCTGCTTTGGAGCAACTATTCAAATCTATAATGGATCTTCTTTGAATCCCACCATATGTTTGTGAGTATATATCTACATGTTTAAGATAAGAGGTACACAATATCACGAATATACATGAATTACTATGTTGCCATGACTACACATGGAACATAACTACAGTTGTCAAACTTATGTTTAGTATATGTATTATAATGTTTATGTTCTTGTTTTTGTACATTGTCCTTCATGGATGTAACGTACAATAAATTGAATTGAATTGAATCCGAATAATTTTACCAGTCTCATAAGTACAATCGACCAATTATGGTGAAAGAAAGAAAATACGTCCCTCACTTACGGACCTTGTCGAGAACGCCTTTAGGACATTGATAGAAGGGGCCCTCCAAATATACCAATAGCAATCTCAGCAGCGACAACTGTAACCATCTGGGTCATCTATACGCGGTAAGACTGACCCTGGGATCGTGTGTATCCATGTTCAGCCTACTTTCGGCAACTGCAGGAGGGAATTTCCATAAATCAATACCACGTGACTTCGTCAGCCAATCAGCTAAAGTCTACCGACGTAACCCCAACATAACTCGCCATTTTCGAGTCATGTGATGAACTATTTGTTCAAAATTTCAGATCCACCACACCTCTTGGATGATACGAAAGTTATACACACCTATATATTTTGTAAGCCCATGCAATATCTGTTTCAGAAGTGGTATGAAAACCTGTAATTTATCAGATTTCTCGGGTCTGTTCTCCGCCGGATGAAGGCCGAACAGAATCCGGTAAAGTACTGGATATCGCTCCGCGATAATGGAGACACACGATTCGCAAGCCATCTTATGGATGGCGAAGTGTACGCAAATGCAGCAGCGAGTAACCTCCCCACAGCGCATGCTCCGTTTCACAGGCTCACTCAACTATGATCCTGCCACTAGTAGCGGAAGATGATCTTTACAACGTGGCTATGACGTATATAGGGAAACAACCCGCACCCACACGGTTCTGTTTGAATCCGACCGAATAACTCCTTCAGTTTTGAACATGAGTGAACTACTTTTCATGTGCTCTGCCTATATAATCGAGAAAAATAATCTCTAGATCAATCTTTTTAACGCTAGGTTAACAAAGGTATAATGTAGAATTGAAAAGGAATCGGAATGTTCGACAAACATCGATGTCAATTCTGGCGGTGTACTGCTCGGGCGGGAATCGTGTTCAAAAATCTGACTGATGGCGGAGGTATTATCAAACCCCAGTGAGGTGGTTGTTGAACAGCGAAGATCACGATTCTCTTGGTCTTACTGGCCTCTTGCTCTGCCCCATATTGGGACGTATGCCGACTGTGGGATTTCTCTCCGTGAAAGTGCTCGCGCCCACAAGCTTGGCTACGTCAGCCTTAATATGCACAATATGATACCCAAGGGCTACCGTCGCTTCAAAAATGGAGTACCCAATCAGATCACCTCAATTGCAGGGCGTCATGATTCGAATTTAGTTAATCAGACCGTTTGTTAGCAGACTGTTATTCGTAGATTCAGTCTGACAACGCCGTGGTTCGTCTGACAAAGCCGTATTATATCAGTATTTCTTCTGACTTAAGAGACGCTCAGGTGTTATCCTTTCTCTGACATCAAAAAGATTGTCCTCCATCAAAACCGTATAAACTTGGCTTGCCTCGACAAACAGCGAAGCACTCTGTAACGTCGTCCTTCCGTTGGCTGTTACTTTGAACAGACCGTTCAATTAATAGTTGCAAAGTGTACGCTTGTATGTAGTGTGGTGGATGCAGAGCATACAGACCTGTATATGGAGGATGTGAATTATTTGTTATATTTGTTAATAATATCAATCCATTCATTTAATTTTTCTGCGGGTTGCGTAATGTTATGGGCTTGTTACGTCTTTCAACCAGAGGGAGTTGACCTTCAAATAAACCCTGACTAAGGAAACGTTTCCAAGTTCGTATCTCAAAGTTGCCTCTAAGGTTTTCCGCAAAACCAGACCCTGTTTTAAAGATACTTGTTTATTTACCGAAGACGTGGATCGTGGAACAGAAGTTACCATGCAAATAGTCTATAAATGAACAGTCTGTGTTCAAGGGAGACAGATCTTAAAGTCTAAAGACATACAGATTTGCCTATTGCTTATACATTCAAATAAATACACGAACTACTGGACCGTTAACAAATATAGATTTATCATCATTATCATGTGCCATGTTTCTTTTCTAGGGCCCACGTGCTTTTGTGAATATTTAATTAACTTAAATACCAGAATTAAGCGTTAACAGTTATCCATATAAACATATTCAAATTGCTCCATGTGGGTTTAATTTATTCACGCTTTAGTACAATTGAAGCCATCTGAGAATGACAAAGACCCGCTGCGAAACAGATCTCAGACTTAGTCTCAGTAAACTACCAGTGACAAGGACAGTCAGCGTTCGGTCAAGCATCCTGTTACTGAAAAAACCTCTCTGAATTTAGCACATATTGAACTCCACATATAAACGTTGTGTGAAACTTAGCGCTGGCTAGGAAATCACACGCATTTCTAAACTGGAACATGGGCATATATACTGTATAGCCTAAACATGCATACCTGTACTATACATTGAAAACGATCACCGGTCAATTCTATAATTGATTATTGCCAATCTATAATGATTATAAAATATATGTCATTCTAAAAAAATATAGATGAGTTTAAATCTTCATAACACATCTTATATTTTACAATAGTTTAGGGGCGTAGGAGTCGTGATTTAGTAAACGTACGATGTCTACCAAATACAGTTATCAGGTAGACATCTTACTTGTCGATTATTTTCCGCCCCAAGGCTGGAGACTATATATTAGCCGCCCGATAAATGATCCCTGTCGCAGTTTTGAAACCGATGTTTTCAATTGAAATAATATTCAATCTCGATAAGGCTGTGCGTTTGTACAGTCACAATCAAAGCGTGACTGAGATACGTCATTCTCTAGATAACGACTTTACAACGATTATTATGGATTAAGAATACTGATCAGCGATACGGATTTTATATTTTTGGAACATCATGAGGTCTTGTCGGCATCATTGAAAACTGTTGACCGCTTCTCTCTTGCAGGAAACTAGCCTATGTTTATGTATACTATGATTGTCTTTCTGAATTTGGTGCTGATACTGTTGGATATATGGATATGGAATAGGTCTTTGGATTATGGACGCGGATATTCTTTAATGGACGACGGCTGAATTATGAATGACGGACTAGACGCTTATGTTTTGACTCCATTTCTCAGTAAGCATGTGTGACACAAGGTTGATACTGAAAGGATGACTTCGGTTATATGGTTTCTATTTTCAATTCCGTAAGGATCATTGCCTAAAGTCGACACAAAATAGTAATTATAAATATTGTGGTTTTGTTACCATATGTTATTTTTGATTATCCCCCACTCATCCTCCCCCAACAGATGCATTTGAATGGTGCCTAGTGCTACTTGTTTCTATTTTAATGTCTATCTGTTATAAATGCACCAATCTTTTTTGATGGTATCGTAATACAACTTATTGTGCTTTATTTCCTAGATGCCAATGTCCAGTTCGTTAATGCCACTTATTACGCCGAAGTGACGGAAAACCAAACGGATGTGCAGCCTGTAGTCGTGGTGACTGCCATCGACCCGGATGATCTCGACGCAACAATAAATTATATATTAGACCCGTCTACATTCTCCAGTGAGTATGAAACCTGATGACGTAGGCCCCAAACATCCATGATAAATAAATCCCACTTCTATCCCTTGATTCAATGCAGGCCCCATCATCCATGACAATTAAATGGCTGGTGGGAATCTTTATACAATTCAATTAGCCTGTCATCTCCCTCATGTAACGTGACATCAAGTTAATTGCCAGCACGAAGTCCCTGGACTGGTACAGTGGGAAGAGCAAGCTTTAATTTGGTGTATCGGGTTACATATAGGACTTCACGCCATGCGGCACGTGTACTGCGTTGACAATTTAATCAGTTTTCTGTTACGTAAGGGATATTTTAGATAAGTGATCACCTGTCATGCAGATGAATGAATGCACAATTTATCGTGTGATTGAAAGAGATATAATACGTTATCAGGGTTCAGATCCATTGGATACAACTTGGAATGATTTTTGGTTTTAGATTCACCCAGGATATCTTTGAAAATAAAATTTCGACGAGTCAATCTGGTGCAACATATTGCAATGCAACTGAACCGTTGCACACGGATTTCAAATTTATTTTGCCCGAAAATAACCCGTTGGATTTTGAATCCAATTTAGTGATTCATGATCCGTGATTCTAATACGTTTACCCACAGTAATTCTATGTTTTGAATTGCAAAATAACACAAATTGATCATACTTGAATTCACTTTTCAAATGAATGATTTTAAGTTTTACCAACTTAATTTTCCACTTAGTGATTGGGTCATTTATTTGCCTTATCTGTTCTTTTTAAGGTAATTTCGATGTCAATGCAACAACTGGAGTGGTTCTAACATCGTCATCATTAAGGTTGGATCGAGAGGCAAATGGCGTTGTAAATATAAATGTCTCCGCCTTCTCGAACAATCAAACAGCTGGGACGGCGACGGCTCTCATTGAAGTTACCCTTCTGGATATTGATGACAACGAGCCAACATTCGATGTGAACAACTTCACGGTCGAGTTTCCACAGGTAGGCCTATTGCATTTTTCGGTTAAGGATGTCCGCTGGTGGTAAATCAAAGTAATTATCTTTTTGAATAATGTGTGTGTTGTTGCATTCATAATTGTGTAATATGAGGAAAAACAAAGACAAAAATATAGGTTGGTGTGCATATTTTAGCTGTAGGCAACGTTAAGTGGTCTGACCCATGCTCAATTTGATAACCCAGAAAACATAGGGAATAGCTCTAGTTTTGAAGCATATTCATGAAAAATTCATATAAAAAGTATTTATCTTTTTCTTATATTCTAACTGTTTGCAGATAATCCAAATGTCTATCAAAATATCAAACTGGATCGATGTTGCTATGCAAAATTCTCGGCTAGAAGGCTTTTAAAGGAAATCCCTATCTCTTAACCTTGGAAAGGGAGATAACCCAATAGGAAAAACGGGCAAAATGGCTGCCATTTGAGCCAAAAAACCACCAGCGGACATCCTTAAGTTTAATGGGGGCTTGCATAATATATAGGACCAGAAGTTAAACCGGATGTGCTAGATCTCTTAGCAATCTAGGTAAACCAAGATGGTACATCAGGGGAATACCATCTAGACGTAACGCTATGAAAACTTCGTGCGAAATGTTTGCCGATATTCTACGAGATCTCATAATAAGCCAATCCCGACAATTTCTACCTTTCCTCTCTGACAATGATTGACGTTTAGTTCACGGAGATTAACATCTTCGCACGGGAGATTAGCATCTTCGCACGGCACAATCTTTTGATATTTTCTACCCCCTAACAAACCCAGACTTTTTAGCGGGAGTAAACTCTTTGTTCTTTACTGTTTACCACGCACACAGTCTGAAAATGATGCTACTGTTTCAGGATAATGTTTACATGTTAGACCACGTGCTACCGTGTGTAATTACTGTGGGCGTGATCATTTTTGAAATTGTTTCACCAAACTAGCCACCTGATTGGCTAACACATGTAGTTTCAAATTCTCACGGGATTTATGTAGGGCTGAATTCAGATATAATATTGCGCGATATTATATCTGAGTTTGCTGAGATTGGATCTGTCAGCTGGTTTTGTTAACTGAGCCAGAACCGAAAAACAGAAGTGAAATCACAGAATCTGAGTGTATATTTGGTTTTACGCAAGTCTCCTATTCAACTAATCAGTGTTCAAGGATCGTATGTCCCTGTATCCTTTCCCAATGAAAATGGTTGGAGACAGTTTTACATAGGAGACGGTTCAGCGGGCAAGAGGACAGGTCGCCCAGGAAGACATCTAAGCTTTTATAGTATTAAATATATTTTATTGACGATTCCACTCCGTATCTCCAACGAAATTATATATGTTTATAGAAATACTCACCATTGTATCCATAAGTAACTTCTAGCCATCGCTGACCGAAACAAACTCACATCATATCGGCAACAGAACGAACCACCGTAAGTAACTTCTAACCATCAGTGACAGAAGCAAACGCACCACATCTATGTTGATAGAACGAACCACCATGTATATTTTGTTGACAGCTTGACGGCCGATTTTTTTCTTACGGAGAAAATTAAACTCTGTTCTGAATCTGCACTTTGAATCTATTACCGAATCTGAAAAAGTGTAAGTTGACCCTTCGTGAAAAAAGGATCGTTTACTCTCGAAATTACCTTTAGGTTGAAGACGATGATCTGGAAGACACTGTTGTCGGTTAAAAACAACCACAAACTTCTATGATGATGCCCAGGCCTCTACGGACGTCCACTTCCAGCGAAGCATTTGTTTTCGGACAACAGCGACAACAGCCTCGCAATATTGTTGTTGTTGTTACCGGAAACAACTGAAAACACGCGTTGCATTAAGGGATAAGAAATACAAAACTGCGGCTTTCAAAAGGAAACCATATATTGGTCCAAACGTTTGCCGCACCATGATGTACCATTTTATATCGGTACATCGTTGGCACCCATACATCTATCTCGACATTGGCGGTGAAAAATATGTTTACCAATTTATATTGGACCATGTTGGTACCAATGTCGGACTATCATGGTTACAGCTTGGGGGAAACGCGTGTGTAGTTTTAGGGCTGCCCGAACCAGTGTTGAAGCGCTGACAATATGTATACAACCACCCGGTACATGATGATGTACTTGATGGACCCCGAATGAACCGTGTGCCCTCTCCCTATCGTTGACCGAAAGAAGCAGCCGCTGTACCCATCGTTGATAGAGCGAAGCGCCTTCTATCTCTCTTTGGAAGAACAAAAAAGATGAACATACATGTAAGCATCTACGGCCCCAACAA
This sequence comes from Hanleya hanleyi, assembly GCA_036873755.1. Taxonomy (NCBI): domain Eukaryota; kingdom Metazoa; phylum Mollusca; class Polyplacophora; order Lepidopleurida; family Hanleyidae; genus Hanleya; species Hanleya hanleyi. Next base: position 46,165 of record JAVTVY010035731.1, on the reverse strand, counting down.
ACTTATTAAAGTGTCCGATTGTTGTTTGCTTTGAGTATGTTTCAATAAATCTGGAAGCTCCAATCTATAAAGCATCACTTAAACTACATGTGTCTGCTCTCACTCACGACACGTCTCGCGTCAATAACACCATATAACGATGAAACATTGAGGGATGAAACATCACTACAGCTTAGCATCTAAGCTTATTTGCGAAATCGTATATGCAATTCCCTTGTGAATTCAGGGTCGTCGCCAATTCATCGAAAATTGGCATTTTCTCAAGTTCTTCTATTTTCCCGCTTTCGTTACATGAACTAACAGTATGAGAGAAAATCAAATCGAGAAGAATAAATTAGAGAAAATGGTAGAAAAGAACATCCCACATATACGTACATTATGACGTCATCAGATGAGCCAAAGATTATTTTAAAATATCCAATCACAACGAGATCGTGACAACCGCCAACGACGTTGTGACATCCCCCCCATAACCCTAGATGCGGCGGAAGGTGTAGAGGAAGCTCGAACTAGGGTTACCTATTCTCTATCCCTTATAGCCACTTGATTCTACTAGTCTAGTGGCTTAACTTCATTTTTCAATGAAATCGTGACATGCTGGATTAAAGCACCAAACTTGGCAGAGTCAATGTACATGACATGCACAAACATTCCGCGTGGCGGTGCCCGACCTGAGTGACCTAGTTTTCGAAAAATCCAAGATGGCGGCCAGTACGCCTGTCAAACACATAAATACCCGTATTTCTTCTTCTTGTTGGATCAGTGTGTTCATTAAAATTACCAAATATGCCTTTGCGAAGCCTAGAAATTGATATATTGGTACCTCGAAAGCTTTGCAATCATAAATATTGTCAAAAGATATGATTTTTAACCCAACTCGGTCTTTTTGTGGGGGGGGAGGGGCACTTTCCGCCGCCCCCTCCCCACTTAGTTAACTTTTCTCTGCTGCTTCAAAACGACGAAACCTTGGAGGCTGAAACTTTCTGACTTTTCAGTTTATCGTATTGGGGTCATTTTAAGGCCATTTGCATATCATCCAGAGCAGATGATCGTGGGTAAATTTAAAATGGCGGACATGTATCCCAGAAAGTCGTTTTTTCAGTCCATTCTGCCCATTTCTTTGCCCTTTTTCTGGCGAAAAATGACTAGAAAGTAATTAGGTAAAACTAGTTATTGTCTATTATACTTAATGGTTTTTAAAAAGAAAAATCGACAAATAAAAATTTCGATAAATCGGCCCAAAAATAGCTTCAGCGAATATGACGTCACGGTCACGTCATCATGACGGCCAGCCTGCATTTTTTTTTAAAGATACTGTGTGGTAAGTTTCAGTACTCTACTGAAGTTGTATTTTTTGTTGTGAAAGGCGAGGGGATTTCAAATGTCCTGTGGAGAAACCTGACGAGGGAGCTTTGAAATACTACGATGATTTAGTAAGGAATGGCAAGGGCTTTCAGGAACTTGATGGAGTGCTCGTCGACTCGGAATTAAGTGGATGTGAAAGAAGATCGAAAAATCACCAAAAAAACAAGCCGATTTTGGTCGGAGGGAGAAGGTTGGCCAGCTCAAGATACCGAAATGCATGTTATCTCTGACTGTCGGAGGAGATTTAGTTAGTATTGAAGCAATAAGCAATTGATGTGATAATAGATGTTTGAGGGCTTACAGGTCACAAACCACTAAATAATCGCCTTACTTATTATGTAGTAAATTCATTGCGCACATCTTGCGAAAACGATACTCCTAACATTCGCCACCATGAATGACCTACCACATGATGTAGCTTAGCTTTTCTGCTGAAACATATGAAAAACTCAGCATACATTTCCCACGACCGTTTTGAGCCAGAGCCGACAGAAAAGATGGCATGCCACCTGACATCTGAGCATCGGATTTGGGGGGCGGCCAATCAAACTGGCCCAGATTTGTTCCCTCTTAAAATTTGGAAAGCTTATTTTGATATTTTCTAGAGTTGAATATTGTAGAAACATTTAACAAGGGTTATGTGTAACCCGGCAGCTCGCCGTTTTGGGTATTGTCAATAACATGCAGCTTCGCATAAATATCGAGCCCTTCAGGTTGCACATCACTGGCAATGACAATACATATTGCAATAAAAATTTGACTTCTTTGTCAGTGATGTTAAAGTTGGATTGAAAGATGAACTATATTATAAAACTTGAAATAAAGATTACCTTTTTCCCCAAAAGTAAGCTTATACATGTCATTATGAATACACGTACAATTGAAATTTGGTCTGAGATGTGGGTGTGAAATGCCTGGACAAATATGGTTCGTGCAAAAGCTTTAGGTTGAATCATGATGAGGGATGGGATTCGATACCAAAATTGAAGGAAATGGTGTTCTTCATTAAAGGCGACACAAAATTCCAAACCACCAGGGGTTAATATTTAATATTGTACTTCTGAAATGAAATAATGTCATTAAACTATTAGTAATTACTATAAAGGAATATATTGTAGTTGATTTGACGTGTTTGTGTATATGTAACAGGTCGATACTTGGTGTAAGAACGCATTGTTGAGGCTTTTGTGCAGCTGAAAAGGGTCACGTCTAGACGCATTGTTGAGCTCAGACAGACTATTGTAGGCTTTGTCTTGTGCGTTCTTACACCAAGTATAAACCTACAATGTACACTGCATCTCCTACCTAATAGGTTAGTATCACATATAAGAGATGTATGCAGCTTCGCAAAAAGATCGAGCCCTTCAGGATGGCACATCATTTGAGGTTGCACATCATTGGCAATGCACATCATTTAAAATAATAAATTTATTAAGAAATATGATTTCTATATTTAGTGATGTTGAGGTTGGATTGAAGGAGGAACTATATTATATAACTACCAATAAAGATTACATTTTTTTCAAAAGTAAGCCTACACATCCCATTGCATAGATCTGATGAATACATGTTTATGTATAGTTCATTGTAGTTAGGAACAATAGGTGTGCAATTTTGAGCACGTTCTTGGTGTAACTTTGTGTGATGATATGTGAACAAACAAAGCTAATAACAGTGCAATAGTAGGACTAAATCTATCATTTCCAGCATGCAATGGGACACTTGCACTGTGGTAAACCTTCACATTTGTATGCAAACAAAAGAATGCAATGACAACTGTGTCCAATCATACTGTAATGCTCCATAATAATGTGCACGGGTAAAGACTGAGCTCACAAACTGATTCAAACTCACGTTTAATTAATATAGTAAGTTAAATGTGTGGACACAGATATGGTTGTGCAAAAGTTTCAGGGTCAACGAGAATTTGATAACAAAATTTAAGGAAATGGCGTCCTTCATTTAAGGCGACACGAAATTAAAAACTAACAGGGGTTCGGTACTGCGGGATTCCCCCGCCAGTTATTTTGATATTGTACTTCTGAAATAAAATAATGTCACCAAACTATTAGTAAATACTATAAAGGAATATACTGTATGTGATTTGGTATGTATGACTGTATATACAATGTACACTGCATCTCATGCCTAAATTAAGAAGTCAAAATTATTCTAAGTCCAGCCTAAACAAAAAAAGATTAACCCAGAAAACTTTCTAAGTCCAGCCTAAACATAAAAACCTAACCGGACACCAACACCAACACCGACACCAACACTTTCCCCCTCTCTCTCCCAATACCTCGCCTACTTCGTATACGGCGAGCTAAAAATAGATCAGAAACCATTTTCCGCCCTGTCCGATATAATGATCAATCGTTGATCCCTAGAAGCTTTAGTCCGTAATACCACCTTGCACCCCAAAACCATTTAGGGGTTTGTGACCTACAAAAGTGCGGAGAGAAAGAGCCAAATCGTGTCATTGGTTGAAAGTGAATACTTGGTGTTTGCGAAACTATGGTTTCTTACATTAAAAGCGATGTTGAAGATGTATATTACGGTCCTTAATCAGACTACTCCTGACTCCAGCAGAATGTGTGCTAGGAACCCATTCTTTAGCCTGGATTTGTTGATGGTCTTCGACAATCCCAGAATGCTTAGTCGTTCTTCATATATATGTACTACACCTAACTCAGCAAACCTGAATATGTAGGTTCTCTTTGGATTCTACGATGTCTTAACTTTTACCTGCCTACGACTTGTCTCTTTCTCTTCAAAATTCTGAAGCAATTATTGTAAGTCATCAGACATATATTATGTTATTTAGCTGCAATAAACATTTGCCGCTAAATCTCCTCCGGCAGTCTGTGATAAGAGTTCTGTATCTTGCAGCAGGGTAGCCATCTTCCATAGTCTAGAGTCACCGTTGAGCATATATGCAGCACTCCTTGAGAGTACATACAGAAGATTGCTCGGTGCTACCAGAGGCTCAGAGTGATTGGTGTTTAGACTTCTGTTTCCCCGAATCAGCGTTATTTATTCGCTTGTTCTTTTGGCGATCTTTCGATCTGTCAAGTGTTTTGCTGGGAAAACTTAGATCACATGCTTTGTGCCACTTAGTATGGTTCAGCAACAATTGCGCAGCATTGTCACATCCTCTTTCATAGTTTGCATAGTTTACATATCTTACGATACGAGGTTTGACTTTAAAATAGTATCTTTTGACACAATTGTTTGCAAAGGGTTAGAACTACCAATATATTAATTTCTGAACAATACAAAGGCATATTTAGTCATTTTAATGAACATTCTAGACTAACACTGAACAGAAAGACGGGTATTTACATGTTTGACAGATATACTGGACGTGTTACGTCAACAAAACGAAACAGAAAAAATGTGAAGTCAAGGATTAACAATCAAATATTTATTTACAATACTAAAATCATATACAATTTAAGTAAGGTTAATACATCAAATAAATGTGTGAAATATAGTCTTACGGTTCATTGCTATATCGATGTGCACATTACAGTCCTTGTTGACGCGCAAAAATCGCTCTTCTGTATAATGGTAATCTAACACTGCTCAGTTGCTCACAATCCCAGTAAGTGTCCAATATCCGACGATTCAATAGCGTAAACGTTAATACACAGGAGTAAATAATCCAGCAGTCCGTAATTACAGACAAAGATAACACAGTATAACACCCACATAAAAACCCAGTTTGAATTCCCTGCTGACTGACTGACTGAGCGCTATTTATACTCTATGAGGCATTCGAGATCATTCTACCCAATCAAGAAGCTTCTAGAATACACAGCGTCACCGCATCATCTGACCTAGATACAATTTACAACAACCTTCTAGAAAGCTCCAATTGGCTGACCCATAAAATAATACGTAAACGAGCTTGCGTCAGCTCTACATTCCAGAAACATCCACATTGTCTAATAATAAGACTACAATACCATGACAGACGCCATCTTGGATTTTTAGAAAAGTAGGTCACTGAGGTCGTTCACCGTCATGCGGAATGTTTGTATATAACATGTGCATTTACTATGCCGAGATGGGTCAGCTCCAGTCCAGCATTTCACGATTTCATTCAAAAATGGCGCTCAGCCGCAATACTAATGCCGTTCTTGTATTAGTAAATTGATGGCCTGAAGATCAACGACCTTGTAAATAAACATGCAGCCATGACTCAGTATTCATAGCCCTGTCAAAAGTACTTGGGAAACAGTTATTCGTGTATGTCTAAATTATGTCACAGCTCAAGTTCTTTATTGTTTATATAACGATAAAATTATTGGACATGAATAATTTCCATATGTCGTCAAGTTTCGTCAACTGATTGGCGACCATCTTGATTTTTGATTAAATCTGTCATTGTAACCTATTTGAAATATTCGTTTATGATCTCCGTGCCCCACAAAACATATATATGGCCACTTCAAATAAGATGTTAGCCAACACACGAGCAAGGATATGACCATTTGAATATTTAGCAGCCATATTGGCGGCCATCTTGGATTTTGAGAGAACAAGGTCACCCAGGTCGGGCACCTACCCGGGATATGCTTTTGTATCCTATGTACAGTAACTGTGCAAAGTTTCGTGCTTTAATCCGGCGTGTCACGATTATTCACCTAAGCGACTAGACTATACTAGATATTGTTCTGGTGAAATTGTAGTTGTTTTATTTTTATTTGTCCTAGAATTTTCAACTTGGTAACACAAGACGACTCCCAACTGCTACGGATGCGGACTCGCCAGAATACAACAAAATAACTTACAGCACTATAAGGCTATTGAACACATTTTGGGCTGAATATTTTGAGATTGACCAAGACACGGCTGAGATGGGAGCCAGAAAGGCATGCGACGGAGAATGCAAGACAAAATACAACTCACGTGATCTCGTTTTTGAGGTAAATTCATTTCGTCTTTTCATTAGCTTAAACGGATGTGGTGGACATTCTAGGTCACAAACCACTAAATATTCGCCTAACTTAATATGTAGTGAATTGGCCGAGCACATCTTGAGAAAACTATATTCCCTAATATTCGCAGCCACAAATGACCCACCACACCAGGTAGCCTGGCCTTTCTGCTCAAACATATGGAAAATTCAGCATACATTCCCCACCATTTTTTCGAGATGAGACCGCCAGAAATATGGTCATCCAGCCCGACACCATTGCGGCAAATTTCGGAGGTGCCAATCAAACTGGCCCAGATTTGTTTCCGATTAAAATTTGAAAGGGTGGTTTTGATATATTTTAGAGTCAAATATTATGGAAACATTTTAAAATACGTCACAGACCATTTCTGGCCAAGTCAGGTATAATGGCCAATCAATGTTCGCCGGAAGTAAAGTCCTGATAATAATCTTGGACCCACCTACTTCAATGGAGGTTTGTGACCTCTAGCTTCTGTACCACATACTTCCCATGTCTCATCTTTTGTGATCATGTGACTGATCATGTGATGATCATGTGACTGTGATCATAGGCCAACCTGATAACATCGATATATTGGAGGATATGCCTATGTTCTGGACGTCCATCAGGCACAGCTGGATAGAGGCAATGCCTGGTGAACAATCAAATAGATGAATCCGCTTGCAATATCACAGAAAAAACAGAAGCAAATAAACTAAAAGTCTGTAACCTTAGAATAGATTAGCTGAACTGCATTGGCCACCTCCTCACTATATCAGGCTTACCAGTCAGAACATTTGACAAAGAACATTGCATAAAAGATCGTTCGCTGTGGTCACACGCTTTTGTACAAACTTTTGGCTGACTCGCCTGATATACCCCCTGGAAAATGACACAGAACCCAATAACATATACTTCCCACGTCGTCTGCCACTGGATATACCATCACACAATACGGTCGGAGTATGGCTGTTCGTATCTGTCTCCAAGAACTTCATCACCCACGTTTTCCCGCAGGCCAATGGACCGCTGACCGTCATCGTATATGGGCGATGGTTCAGAATACACGCGTGTTTGTATGTTTCCAGTTCTGTAAAGACGCCCGATCAGTGTCCAGGGTAATAGGAACTGTGAGCACTCTCGTGTTCTGGCACATGTAGGCATCGCCGTGATATGACTGAAACAAGGCTGAAAGCGACGTTAAACCCTACTACTCACTCACTCCTTACAAAATCAAACAGTGTGCGACTCGTCACAGTGCATCTATGTATAACAGTGTTGATTGGATAGTTTGTCAAGAATTTCCCTGAATAGTACCTCTCACGTCCAAAGTGCACATAGTTGTGACGCCATCGCCTGCATTTACACAGTGTCGTTCTCCTTTTGTCAAGGCTGCAATTATAACGTCTGTGGGCAGCCAATCCACAGTGGACCATCCCTTATAATGAATCTACGTGTAGGTATAGTAACTGTATTGCGCAATTATGGATGTTTATCCCAAAACAACACTCGTATGGTTGCTCAATACATACGTTAGATTCTTCTAAAACAAACTATGTATGATTACGCAAGACGTAGATGAAACGTCATCGCTCCACAGCCAATCAGTGATCGACTCCCTGTGATCCGGTGCTATGGGGCTTGTGGTCATTCCAATCAAGGTGTCCACACGAACAACTACAATAATCATGTGGCTGATAAACAGAACATCACAGAAGTCAATCTTGATCCTTCGGCAGATAGGGTCATGGGACTTCTTGTCAGTACATAGGCACTTTTCTTCTCCACAATGGTATATTATTTCCTATCCGCATACGACCGGAAATGCTGATATTCTAATTACCATGCTGCTACCATATTTTTGTAATCTTCGCCGAAGGGGCTTCCTATGGGGGCTATGAGAATATCAAGGATGCGAGAAACTATTCTCTTGTTCGAGTATGTACTGGGACAATGCAAGATATTTTCATGTCTTCCACTTTTCAATGAGATAATTTCATTTTTTCACCTTAGTTCACCCTCCTTGCAAACGGGGAATTTGACATCAGCGTGACTGTCACCGCTGTTCTCAAATATGACGACCCGAACCGCTACGCTCCAAGATTTGAAAAAGGTATGTACAATACATTTTTAAATGTTGCAGTATCAATAGAACAGTTCATGACTCGATCGAAATGCGATGAAGTTTTATATCCTCTCCCAGGGTGCTTTGCGCTACGCTCCATTTACCCGTGTAGGGGTCTCGCCATGTTTCGCAGGATTCTGACTGTTTTACTGATCGCAAAATGTATATTTATCTCGAAATACACTAAGCATTTATTCAATGTATTTCAAAACTCCAGTTTCACGCAGTTTGAAGGCAGTTTTTGACAAATTAACCTAGAACTATATGTTGCGGAAATATATATGAGTGAGTCGCGACGGGTATCAATTCGCCCAGTTAGACGGTCGCCATATTCGTTTACTGTGGCAACAGATGACCCCGGGCCAACTCTGGCACAGTCCGTGAGATCCTGACAGCGTTAAATGGAGCTTTTATAGAAATAGCAGTGCTTCACGGGATATATTCCAGTTTTAATGGATTTTATTTATTTATTTTTTTTCAAAAAGAAATCCGGGATTTTCGTTGGCCTGTGGAGTAGATTGGAAGAAAATATAGCCAATCAGGCAGTTTCACAAAAAACGGACACAGCACGGTTCCAACTTGTTGATGACTGTGTCACTAATCAATAACACCGCAATTCTCAAGTCTTGAGATGGTGAAAACAGTGGAGCTCTTCATATATGAAGGGACAATTACGTGTCTCACGTGACCTATGGTAGGGTCAGATTACCTGGAAAATGATGAACAAACTTTTCCGTTGTTCACAATTATGATACTAGTATGCTACATTAAGTTTATAAATGAAGAGAAAGGCACACTGGTCCAAAACCACTACAATTCTGCCATAGAATTCAAACAAGTAATACAGGATCATACACTTTCATCAACCTGTAATCAATATGGGTCATCTATACTCGGTAAGACTGATCCTGGGATCGTGTGTATCCATTTTCAGCCTACTTTCGGCAACTGCAAAAGGGAAATTCCCGAAATCCCACTTGAATTCGTCAGCCAATCAGCTAAACCCGCCATTTTCGAGTCATGTGCGGCCCTACTCGTTAAAAATTACAGATCTACAACACCTCTTGGATGATACGGAAGTTATTCATATCTGTATCTCTTGTTAGCCCAGACAATATATATTTCAGAAGTGGTTTGAAAAACCTGTAATTTATCAGATTTCTCGAGCTTCTTCTCCGCCGGATCACTAAAAACTAAAGTGTTGAAACTTACTCGTAAAGTGTTGAAATAACCCTTTAAGTGTGTCCACAGGGACTGCTCTTTAAGTGTTGTCCCTGTGGACACACTTAAATGGTTATTTCAACACTTTACGCGTAAGTTTCAACACTTTAGTTTTAAGCATGGATGAAGACCGAACAGCATACGGTAAAGCATCGGATATCGCTCCGCGATAATGGCGACACACGATTCGCAAGCCATCTTATGGATGGCGGAGTGTACGCAAATGACATTTTCATATCTCGGACTGGATTTTTGGCCCTACAAAGATCTCTGTTTATGGACTAAATTGATCTCCCCGAGCAGAAGAGTGGCACAGCTCTGTAACCCCAAAACATGCTTATTGTGATCCGATAAACAGTAACAATCAGATGTTTTGTCCATAATTCGATAATAGTTTCAAATAGTTACTAGCAGACTAGAGTCGAGAAGGGATATCAGCAGCGGCTTTCGCGACGATGACTGAACTCCTCAACGCTATGCAGTCAAGGTGTAGGGCCTACCAGAACATCCAGAAAAACTATTGACCACAATTGTCTTATGAAATAACGACAGCCACATGTGAGATAGAACATGGAACATTTTTCCACTGATTTTTGTTTTTGTTTTAAATTTTGTATAGAAATGGGTCTCAAAAAACAATTTGAATGATCTCATAACACGTTGTTTCCTTTGAGTCGTTAACTCGAAATAATCCAAGAACGATCTTAGATCCGGTTCTTGATCAGTCGAATCTAACTGAAATTAAATCCCACTTGCTCCTCCATTTGGATATGTCGCTTGCCTACATAGCGACAAGATGGACATGTATGATTGGGGAGCATTGATAGGATATTAATTTATTAAGATGGTGATCAGTCTGTTCTAGGAATTCGACAATGGCCTTCGGATTGCACGGAGATGGCAGCCCCCACTCAAAGAGTATAATATTTTCCCTGGCCTCCCCCCCCCCCAATATCTCCTCAATTTCTATCAAGCATCATGTTATTCCTTTTCTTCTCAGACACGTATGCCTTGGCGGTCAGAAATGACACCAAGGCCGAAGGGCAGGTCCTGCTGACGGTGACGGCCTACGACAACGACACGGGATCAGATGGCAGGATTTCCTACCGGATACACCCTGATACACCAGGCAGGGTAAGGTTCCATTCGCAACTTCTCGCGGATATTCAGCGAAATATGTCTCTTGGAAGACATGGACTCTATGCTACATGTCATGTAGATTTTCAATACGCACATAGTAGTGTTGTTGTGGCCGATTTCCCCGGCCGGGATTTTAACCACCGACCTCTCGCTTAAAGCCCAGCGCTCGTTCAAAAGTGCACATTAATAACCACTGAAGGCAAAAGCGGGCCTGTTCGATTCCTCGTCCATGTAACTTACCTAGGGTATGTGATCCTTGATGAGTTGCATATATCCGATTTCTTACATAACAGCTTAAACGCTTTTTTCTACTAAAATGTCCGCTGGTGATTTTTTGGCTTGGCGGCCATTTTGCCTGTTTTTCCTATAGGTTATCTCCCTGGTTCTGGTGACCAAATATGAGAGGTTTTCGCCTCAAAATTGGCGATTTTGCACGAATGCACTACTTCACGGCCCTGTTATACGAGAATGATGAGACTCAGTGCCATGAAACTTTTCTGAGTATACAATATAATATTGTACGTCAGGCCAACTGAACAATTTCTTGTATATATAATATTTTATTTTGGCACTTCTACCGCACCTGTTCTGGGACCATTTACCCATCTAAACATACCAGGTCCTTTAAAAGAATCACAGGATAAATTCTCATAAGAGAAAAGCGGTCACCAGTTTTCCAATGATGATAGCAAGGCAGCGTGATAATCTTTACATAAAATCATCACTGACCAGTATTCTAAGGTCAATTAACAAATCAGACTGTATGTAGATAATTAATCTTTTGCTGGACGCGACACTCGTGTAAACACATCAGAATTATCTAATGATTTTTCGTACCTCCAGACACAGTCAATATTTTCCGTCCAAGCCACTTCCGGCAACATTACCTTTCGTGAGGTGGTTGATAAGGGTGTCGGGATGTACAAATTCAGAGTGGTGGCTACAGACGACGGTAAAGCCCCCAAATCAGGGTAAGATCTTGATAGTCAGAGCCTCGGAAGCTCCAGGACGGACTATTTTGGATAGATATGGTGTGGATAGGGCTGAAGATTTATCGCCTCGGTAATGTAATTATCTGCGCGACCGCTTGGTGGCGCTGTATCAACTTTGGACAATCGGTTCTAAAGATCTTATTACCCTCCTAGTAATATCAATCAATAGTTTAATAATTTCCTCTGACGAAGTTTTACGTGTGGATATACGGAAATATACGGGGCGGTGGATATACGGAAATATTTTGTAGGTTTGGTTGGGTTATTTATTTCAGAAAAAAATATTTTTTTTGAACGCTCAATAAACGATATTCACAGGACATCCAGATACAGCCGATTAGGGTATATTAGCTGTCTCTGTTAGCTACGGATGTACATTCACAAGACAAATATCTGTAAAACCTAGTCTCCCGAAATTGGACTAGGACACCTATAGACCGTTTGTGAGTCCCTTTAAGATAAGGGACAGGGGCCTTGGATCTGAAATAATAAACTGTCCGCCTCAATGAATAAGGCAATCTTAATAAATTAATAGCCTATCAATGCTCCCCAATCGTATATGTCGCTATGTGGGATATTACTAATTTCAGTTGAATTTGGTGTTCAGAGCGCCCAGGTAATGAATATTTAAATAGTCTTATGACATCACGGTCGCATTTTAACTACTGTTCTTGCAGTGGGAGGGGGGGGGGGGGATAGGGTCATCGTTTCCGCTTTAACCCAAGGATTACGCCTAGGACCCGTCCATAACTCTACCCCGCATTATGGTGCCAACCTGGCAGGAGGGCAGCAACATCAAAAGATACCCACCAGCGTGGCGTGTGATTCGGCTGAGTCAACTAGAAAGCATCTAGCATTATGTTTCCTTCAAAACACTCGGAAGATCTCTCGGGATTAGTTGACACTCGCGTTACTGCAAGCCGGTTAGATCCTGCAAGCGACATATCTAAATGGGGGAGCAGATAGGATTTAATTTTAATTAGAGTGTAAATAAGGAAACTTCGATTTTACGGTCTTGAAATCCAATAAGCATGATATGTAAGTCCTCTCTGTCGATAGCTTCACCGAGGACAGTGTTACCGTCGTTCAATGGGTTATCTTTTGAGTACTTCAGCAAATGAATGAACAGTTGTAATATCAATCGGGGAACTACTACAGATGCTATGAAAATCGGATCAGCGTCACTTGTGAGATGAGTGACTTATGAGAAGACGTCTATAAATCGCTCGGTTTTTTATGGCAGAATGAATTTCACAAAATCTTGATGCATGGCGGAAGAATATAGTATCAGGGTTTGTAGCATACCAACCTCTACAAGGTGCATGGGTGTATTTCACAAATGTTTTTTCTCTTGTCGTTACTTGAGTAAATTCAACTTCAACTCTAGTGCCTTCCACTCCAACTTGTGTGAATGAGTGAGTTAGTCAGTCACTCAAATATGAGTGGAAATTGATTCCACTGAAACTTGATTGAATTTCACTCAACTTTTCTTAGAGTGTATGCTCACCTGTTCACGATCAAATCTACTTACATTTCAGGACAACTGAAGTAATGATTTTCGTGAGAAGTGCCATCTCAATAAGTGATCGTAAGTCCAAAAGTTTACAATGATTCTTAATCAATACAATTTTACTGATACTTTAACAAAGAATTGACCATTACAACTGTAGACAATCAGAAGTTAAGAGGGGTTTTGGTGCTTTTAATTCAGAGAGAATTTCCAAGACACCCTATATCTTTTCATGTGCTAGCTTTGTCATGATATTCCACGAATATGGTTTATTGACACCAATCGTGTTAGTAGATAGCAAGAGGACGGGTTAGAAACAGCTGGACATGTAGAAATACTTTCTTTTGATTCAAAATGTGGAATACATTCTTGAAGTTTCCGCCAGTACTATTATTTGTCTTGTAAGTTCTATCAAAATACACCCTGCAACCAAAAGCCCCAAACACACACAGTTGAGAAACGTGTGTAAAGGAAATAAGTCTCCGTTTTCTTGGCCATAACTGGGGGATCCGGACCCAGGAAGATCCGGAAAGAGTAGACAGACTGTATGATCCAGACTCGGAGAATCGTGAAGATACACATTGGATGAGTGAATTGCACGGTCAGCTTGTAAGATACGCGTCCAAGCAGAATAGATATACTGTTACTGCAGACCAGTCGAAGTGGTGATACCGGTTTAGCAAAAATATAGTTTAGAACTGACGCATTTACTGCAGTGATTGTGGTGCTTCAACTGTTCCAGAAGTATTCATTCACTATCTACTCATACATTTTTCATATGTCAAAACCTATATATACTTATGAAGGCGATTGTGGGAAATCGTCAACTGAAGATGATAGAATAAGTGGTATCCTAATTTAATTATCATTAATTAGCGATAATTTACATTTTCAGTGACTACAGTGATAATAGTGGCGGCGTGTTTGTCAGCTGTGGTGTTGATATTGGTGGCTGTTGCGATTTTCCTAGGGAAAAGGTAAACTTTCACAATTTAATCATTGTAATCCGGTTATGGCAGATACTAATCATTATCAGGAGACATCTCACGGCAAAGAATAACTATTTCTCAGAGGTTCGTTCATTACAAATGGGTAACTTGCTAAGGGAAGAAAATCCCAGAAATGAAATTGAATTTCTTCTGTTATACAGAAGGCAAACTGTAATTTCGCATCAAATAATATGGGAGTAAATCATTAATTATTCACACCAAAATCACATTGCTGTGACATTAGTGACTACATGAAAAAGAGCCTTATGGGCTTCAATATACGCTCGTGCATGCTTAACTATAACCCTTTAATGCATATTGTATTAACTAGAATCTGACCTTGATAAACTAGGTGTTTATTACAACTCCGCAGTCCACTTGACTACGATCAAAATAAATAAATTACATAAAAATACACGTATAAATATGAAATTAATTTCTCCATTTGCTTTTTGTTTTGATAACTTCCTGACTGGCAAGTCGATCAATTTTCATGGCTATACTACAACTTAAGAAGAAATCTGTAACTAAGAGACATTGGCTGGGGGGATTTGGTTTAGTCAACAGTGGTCGTCCTTTTCTTCGTTAAAGAATCTTTTGCTGTTCCTCAAAGTTATAAACTCTACTTAGTCTTCTCAGCTAGCGTTTTATTTTCTTACTCTAGATGAAAACAAAAAATTGTTAAACGGGTCTTTTCCATCATGTAAGACAAACACAATAGTTGACAACATGTAGGGCAATCTCAGTAAACTCAGATATAATAACACGGAAAATTATATCGGACAGCAGCGCTATATAATTCCCGTGCGACAACTACATTTATCAGCCAATCAAGTGGCTAGCTTAGTGAACAATTTCAAAATCACACCTCCATCAATTACACACGGTAGCACGTGGACCAATATAGTAAACATTATTGGAGAACAGCATCCAAATATGGCATCATTTCCAGAGTGTGAGTGGTAAACGTAAACATCAGAGGGTTTACTCCCGCCGAAAATCTGGTTCAGGCGGTAGAAAATATCAGAAGATCGTGCCATGCAAGGGTGTTAATATCCGTGTCAAAATAACTTGAAAAGGCAGAAATTGTCGTGAGTTGCTTATTATCGGATGTAGAATATTGGCGAACATTTCGCACACATTTTTTTTTAATAACGTCACATCTAGATGGTTTTTCCTTGATTTACCATGTTGGTATACTAGATTGCATGTAGGGAACCATTCACCCTATAGAAATGAAAGGTGCAAGTCCCATTTGTTATACGGCGTGTTGTGTCGGTAATGCGACATTAAATTTATTATTTTCGTTCAAGATACCGGACAGCGAAGATAAACGTTGAGCAAGAGAAGCAAGACAAAGCACAGATGAAACGTTTCTTCGAACTTCAAATCAGTCAGCTGCAGGGTACCGGTAACCGAAGGTAACATATACCGTGTATATATTTAATTATAATAAATACACTCCTCAAGATGGAAAGCGTCTGCAAGTTTCAGTTGCACCTGGGATATAATACAGGGAGGGATTAGTAGTCCCACTGGTCCAACATTCAATGCTATAAAATGCTACACTCGATTTTCTGCAATGCTGATATAACTTCAATCATCTCACTCAATCAATTTGTGTCATTCAGTAACATAGTTGATCTTGCGACCTCACCAAAAAGAGTCATTAAAGATAAATATCATTAAGATGTGGCATATTATATACAAGTTTTAGAATCACAGTGATAACCTAGAAATATATGTAAATTGCAGATTTTGATCCAGTTTAGGCCTATAGACACTCGTTACATCGGTACCAAAAATAATCTAGTGAAACACAGTCAAAGTAATTATATTCCACAACATGTTTAACAACAAAATTTAGTTGTTTCTACAATAAACGAGATCCTTTCTTGCAAAAACCAAATTTAGCAAATAAGTGAGAATAGCATCTACAGCTCAGTTCAATGGAGTTAACAATCCTTCTAATATGATATCCTAGGTCAAACCTAAAGTTTAAACTAACCATATCTGCTCTGGGCGATTTGGGGGGGGGGTGGTGTACTGCAGCCCGGGAGAGAGGGACAAATATTGGTCTCACTCCTTGGGTTATAGGCGCTGAAAGTTCCCACAACTGATATTGGGGTCAAACTCTAGGCCGACCAGAAAATGTAAGAAAATATGCCAAGATGCCAGCTATGGAGACATCATGGTCTTGCAGTGAGTCATATTACTCGTCTCAGCAAATCAACCCCAATGAGCGTAAATTTTTCCCTTCGGAGTGTGTAGACTGTCTTACGTACATAACAAATAGTTTGTTTATCAGCCAAACGAATCGAATGCACAATGTAGATGTCAGCCAGTCAGTCTTGTTACGCCCAGCTTGGGTGGAGATCAAGCTCCTCCAGCCTCTCAGTCAATGGAGGGGGTGGAAATTCAACAGCTGTTCTTTGGTTCCCGCTCAGATTGTCGAGGTTGAATGCCTTTTTGGTCATTTTCCCCTGTTATTGAACCATTCAATTTGTTTACTTGTCCATAACAACATGAATATAGCAACTGGTCATTTCTACGTTCCAAAAAATGAAACGGTCAGTGGTAGGCCTACACCAGAACATCATCCTGGCTATGAAATAACTGCATTTTGCATTTATAATTGCAGAGAAATCCCCCCCAGGAATCGGAACTCGGATACATCCGAATACAATGAGATCCAAGATCCCGTGGTGGATGAGCCCACGGAGGATTATGACGAGCCTGAACCCCCGATGCCTGGAGGGTCACCTCCGGTTCCTCCCTGGGACCCCACAGAAGTATCCCGCAGCCAAAATGGCAGGGTGCCGAATAACCTTCAGCTTCCAAAAGGACACGAAAAGCATGACAGCTACGTTTCCCCTCTAAGCCCACCGAACAACCCGGATTACTTGCACCCGGCATCACCAACTTCAGGAAAGCAGTTCCAATTCAACGTTACCAGTGCCGACTATTACGGCGAAAATTCCACACGAAGCTCTGTGGTGAGCGAAGGGGATATACAATTGCAGGATTACCCCTACCTTCATCCAGCTTCAATCCAGAAACAAAGTGTGGATGCTTGAATGCGAGTTCAGGTGGATTTGTAATTTATAGCCTCCGCAGAGAATTTACAGACGTACAGAATTGCCCACTCCAGTTATTTGTTTCGCTCTCAATGCCGACGATTTTGTGTATCTGCCGAGTGAAATTCTAACCATCATGGCTGTTGACTGCCATTTAGCCAAGATATAGTACATTTCAGAAGTTACACACTTCCATGGCACTAATGCTTGTGCTTTCAAAGTCGTACTATCTGTGGCTACGTCGTTCAAAGTGAGATATTCCAAACGCAAACAACAGTGATACATTTGAATGTACTCTCTAAAACAGTTGAGTGAAATTTCACTCAAGTAAGAGTGGAAATTAATCTCACTCAATACTTGAGTGAGATTTTCACTCAACTTGAGTTACTTTTCATTCAACTCGAGTTAAATGCACTCAGCTTGAGTGACATTCACTCAAGCATAAGATTGGAAATTGATCCCACTCAAGTTGAGTGAACTTGAGTGGTTTTAACTCAAGTTGTGTGTAAGTAACTCAAGCTGAGTGAAAAGTAACTCAAGTCTTATTGAACAGGTACATTTCAATCAAACTTGAGTGGAACAGTTCACTCAAGTTTTTTAGAGAGTAGCAACAATAGCAGAAATTCGATGGAATTACTACATGTACTTTCAGTTATTGGTGCTGCTTTTAAAACTCCTTCCTGGTTTTGACAAGTGAAAGTTATAACCTGCTGTCTATCCACGACTGTTACTTAACTGCAACTTTTAGCAGTGTTAGTTCTTGTATCCACATAATTTGGCTCTTCAGTTATTTGTTTTGCTTTTAAAGCCCCACATCTCAGTGAATACATCCTTCTTGCTTATGACAAGTGGAATTTTAGAAATTCCAATTGTGAACAATGTTCTGATATTGCTAACCACTGACTGCTAGTTTTACCCGTTTTAGCAGCTGTGATATAATTTATTTAAATCTCGTTTATTACCGGTCACCACAATTGAATTATTTGGGTCCAATATTGTAATTAGGACTAGACTTCAGACGAACATTATTTCGCCATTATACATGGCTGGGTCAGAAATGGTTTGCGATGTATTTTAAAACGTTTCAATGATGTCTGACTTTCAAAAATATCAAAACAACCTTTCTAAATTTAAATAGGATGAAAATCAGGGCCAGTTTGATTGTCTGCCTCTCAAATTCGCTGCCATGCTCTCAGGCAGAATGACCTTATTTCTGGCTGTCACATCTCAAAAGAAGAACCTTATAAGCTTCAATATATGGCCTGTACTGTAGTGCGAATTTGGAGAGCCTTGTCATGCTCCCTTGAGATATTGCAATAACTAGAATTTTATCATGATGAAATATGTCAAGGTCAGTCAATTTGGGAAGGTTTCAAACCGATCAACAGTATTGGAGAGCCTAGACAGGTTTCATGGTTGTTTTTGAGATGTCAAATTTCATGACTTCCCATGCCGTGATGTTCCCGGGTGCGAGAGGGAAGAGGACCCAACGTCGTGATATGGATGAAATATAGTTGAAAGCGACGTTAAATCATATTCACTCACTCACTCACTCACTTCAGTACATGACCTTTATGGATCAAATTTCCTGCCTTGTATTCATATGATTTTTCATGTGCTGACATTCCATCCCCTTGGCACTATCCCGTCACAGGTAACCCCCCAAAAGCTGGCACATTTAATTTTTAAATAATCAATTTTTTTATGTTCATTTCTTCTGAAATAATTGTTTCACATTTCCACGGCTACCATAGGCAATAGATCGCCAAAAGATTTACACTGACGGCAATGTTAACAAAACTGTACCTGACCGATTCCTTAAGTCTGTCCATTTTAATTAGTCGTCTACTTATGATCTTTTCAAAAATCAGCAGTTATCTCTGCATAAATTTTCTTTCTTGCAGCGTGTAGAACAAACTGAACTCTACAAAATCCGTGATATCGATAATATATCGAGCTTGAAACAACTTTGTAATTCTCTCCATATAAAACTCCAGTACATTTGTTTCATGTTCCGGGCCTCAATTACATAGAGAGACGTTATAATGTATTCATGCCCACTGACACAAAGGTCATTGATTCCGCATTAGGTAATAACAGGCGGTCAGTTGGAGTGTCGCTTAAATCTCATGCCCAGTGAAATTGCCGAATGTGAACCGGAAACACCTCTATGACCGTACACGGCATTGTTGACCTTTGTGCTAGTAAGCACGAACACATTATGACGTCTCCCTTTGTCATTGAGGCCCAGTACATGGAACTGTACTGCAGATTTCTATGAAGAGAATTACAAAGTTATATCAAGCGTGATATATTATCGATATCACGGAGAAATGGTATTCATTCTGTAGAGTTCAGTTTGTTCTACACGCTGCAAAAAAGAAAATTTTTATCAAACTCATCTATTGAATTTGGACAAGCTCCAAAGTAGAGGACTAATTAAAATGGATAGACTATAGTTTCATTTTTCGGCAGGAGGCAGTATATTTCAAGCGCAACAAGTTGATAAACCGGTAACGATTTGGTGCAAGACTCACGAAATATAATTGACAGAGGATCTGCTGCAAGTTGTATTGTCAGTCTTTTGTCCAGGATATTACCTTTTCAATGGGAGGTCTTACACCAAAGCCTTGCCGATAAACTTCTTGACAAAGGATATGTGGCGACACTACGGGAATAACTCCCTTGTGTGTTATGGCAAAAAAGCTTATTTTTTTTCAATCAACCTGCCAAAATAAGATTTTTCTAGAAATTTACATTATACACTTATTAACTTGTGGCGGAATCAATACCATGAAACCTGGACCCAATTCTAGACTTGTTAAACAGACCTGATCGAGGCCGCAGGACGAGGTCCGGTCTGCTTGACCAAGTCTGGCCAAGGATCCAGGTTTCATAATATTGACTCCGTAAGAAGTGTGTAAGTGTTTTATTATACCGAATTTATTACCCGCAGTGAATTATTGCTATAACGTCAGACTAGCGCATGGTACTACTACTCCTTTCCGAAAACGCTGTTTGGCGAATATTTTCGGTCATGCAGCTGTGTCGAAAGTATGAATCCAGAAAATAGCATAGCACTTAACACACACTAAAGGGAACTGAGTGAGTAACAATAATTGCCTACATGTCAGTATCGACGGCCAGTAATCGTTAAAATCGCGCGTAACCACCACGACACTGTATCACATTCCGACAACGAGTTCGCATCGTGTTGATGATGGCAGTGTTGAAAATGTCAAAATTGTGATGGCCCAGTCGTGAAATTTATTCGTGTGGTTTTGCAACCAGGACATGACACACACCACAAGAAATTCATGCGTTTTCACGTGACCTGCATCAGGTAATGAGATGTCCGAGGTGGTCAATAAAAACGGTCGCACACCCAAGAAGCCCATCAGTATGCCCGTAAGTATTGTGCGTTAAAATTTGGTAATTTCTGTTGTAAACCATGCCTTTGTTATCGAACATGGATAGGGCTATTGCAATTGGCCTTTTGGAGGCTAACACGCCTGTAAAACAGGTTGCACGTCGAATATGGGTGATTCCTAATGCCATTCGTAAATTACAAGCCAAATTTCTCCAAACTGGAGAGGTGAAGTATCTGCCGAGAAGTGGAAGGCCCAGGGCAACCACGCAATGACAACATCGGCGAATCGCAAACTTCGCACTCAGGACTCGAAGGTCAACAGGTATGAGGGTCTGCGTCTGAAACAAAAATTAGAATACCATTTCCGTCGACCAATCACTTTTTTAGTGGCAAGATCATTCGTTGCATGACGCGTGATCGGTGTCTTAAAAAAGAAGACGAAAAAATGCGAAACAAAAAAAAATAATAATAAAAACGTCTCACTGGCTTGCACAAAGATCAAATTCAGATATTTCAGAAAGTTTTGAAACTGAATTTTGGAACAGAAACGCCAAAATCAATGTTTCCTCTGAAAAATCTCATACCTGTAATCAGCATGATAAATGCGCTGGGACATTGCTAAATCATTGTTGAATGTGGCTCGTTCCTCAACTCAATTAACTCCCATTCTGAATTCCCCCACCAGAAGACCGAGATCAGATTCGAGCAGATGCTGGGGCTAGGCGGTTGAGTGCCCAAACAATTAGGAGACGCCTAATAGCCGTCGGATTACTTGCTAGGCGCATGGTTAAGAAAGCTTTGTTGCTTCGCCGTCATAAGAAAGCGCGTCTGCGGTGGGCAGCAAATCGTGTTCTAAGGACTAGACAGCAATGGGCCAATGCTCTTTTCAGTGACGAAACGAGTGTCTGTGTCCGCCATGTTGACGGAAAGAGGCGTGTATGGCGTCGGCATGGTGAAGAGCATGCAGAGTGCTGTGTGGAGCCCGTAACGGCCTTTGGTGGTGGCAGCGTAATGATGTGGGCAGGCATTAGTACCACAGGCAAAATCGATCTGGTGCCTATTGAGGGAAACTTGAACGCCACTTGAATCGCTACGTTGCTGAAGTTCCCCGTCCACAGGTTTTGCCCTACACAGGCGCCGTCGGTGATGGATTTGTCTTCATGGACGACAATGCTCGTCCACATCGGGCAAGGGTTGTAAATGGCTTCTTCCAAACTGAAGGCATTGAGCAGATGCAGTGGCCCGCCAGTTCTGCGGATCTCAACGCCATCGAACATCTGTGAGATCAGTTGAAGCAAGCGGTCTATCGTCGAGTTGGGATGGAGTCAGATCTTGATGATGTGACACGCCTGCTTCAGGAGTGGTTAGCCATCCTGCAAAATCGGATCACACGCCTAATCAACACGATGCGAAGTCGTTGTCGGAATGTGATACAGTGTCGTGGTGGTTACACGCGATTTTAACGATTACTGGCCGTCGAGGCACCCAGTGAACATGTTGAATGTGTGATGAAATAAAGATTTGCCATTGAAAAATGTGGTTGAATCTGTCTGTGTAATTTTCAAAATCCTACCGAGTTCCAATTTGCGCATGCTCATCAGAGCACAACTGCACCGACAGGATAATCTTTCATACACCGTGTCGACTTGATTACTGGGATAAATTCGCCAGCATTACTGCTCCGTTGCATACTGCCCCAACGAAACACAGGCCCTTCCCTGCTTGGTGTTGGAACGAGGAAGCAGATGATGCTATGTCTACGCTGAAACAGAAGTTGACGAAGGCGCATGTTTTGGCTTACTCCAATTTGGATGAGAAATTTGCAGGAGATGGATGGAATATGTCGGATGTAGAGGTGGACTCTGCTGTGCTCAGTCGGTGCAAGTCCCTGTTGCTATTAGGGATACATGTATTTTGTATTATATGGTAATAGAATTGTGGTTACCCTTCAGGGTGAGCAGGCAGCACAGTCGTGGATAGGTATATTCGGTTACTCATTTGTATGGCAGGAGTAACTTTCCTTAGACTGCAGAACTAGCGATAACAGAGTACTACTTTACAAAACTATTCAAAATATGTTGTGTTTTATGTAGGGGAGAGTGGGGAGACCTGGGACACTATTTCTGTGACGTCACATTATTTCACATTCTGTCCAAAGTATTCAGTTGTGCAAATCAATACGTGCCATGCATCAACCTGGGAAGAATACCTATGCAATGCCACAGTGTTTAAGACACCAAACCAAGTGTGTTATGATGTGGAGACGATTCCATTTCAGCGTATTTTGGGGGTGACTTGGGACAGTGTCGGGAGACATGGGACAAGGAGTTGGGAGATATGGGACAACCGATGTAAAGACTTGAATGCAATAAAACTAACTTTTTTATTTGAAAAAAAATACTGACTTAATATGGAAATGTGAACTTGCTAAAAATTATCACTTTGCCAACAGAAACTAAGTAATACCATACATATCGCAATATTCTTCGAAAGTGCAGGGAGAGATGGGACACTCTATAGGGAGACACTGTGTCCCAACGCTCCCCTGGGGGCCCAACTTAGCAAAATGGCGTTTCTTTGCTTAACTGTCCATGTCCTCACAAATTCAGTCAGTGTCATGTGTGCCCTATATAAAAGACAATCCTGTGCCAAGATATCGGTATCATATACCTTATATTGCACCGTATAAACAAATGGGCGTGGTCTGCAAAATCTAGCTTTTCAAGTTAAAAAACATAAAAAGAAAGATTTACGCACTTCAATGATTCCAGGAAACACTAGAATGGTAAATGTGGGAGGCGGTATGAAAACCAAACAGCACATGTAAGCTCAGTCTCCATTGGCTTCCAGAAGGGTACTAAATAAGGGGTGTCCCAAGTCTCCCCTGTCCCATGTGTCCCCACTCTGCCCCAATATTGTTTTACTGTGATTCATTATGGATTATAAATGTACCCTCACGAGAATATGAGCGTTTACGATGCTGCTTTGTGTTATATACCTCGTGTTGTTCATATGATTATATAGTTCCAGGGACTATTTCCTCTGTTGTGGTTATGTGGTGATAAGGACGTAAGTAGTATTACTGCGGGAGATATGAATTTGTACAGGAAGATGTTTCAGCCATGAGCTGTAAAGTGTTCAAGTTCGGCAGGTTTGTTGTTATTTTTTCTCGCTCATTTATACTGGTTTTGTATGTATTTGACCGTAGTAATTGAGAGCGTATAACTTGAGGAGTATCATCTCTACAAATACCTAGGGTACTTGGTGTACTGAATTCAGAGATAATTGACACTCAGGTATGGCAAGTAAAATGATATACATGTATTAATTTAATTAGTGTTATATTCATCTTTGTTAATCACCGATTACAAACAAACTTTATTCGCCGCAAATTAGTCTATTTTTAACAAATCCATTGTTTCATTATTCATGGTGTTTCTGTTCTGTTAGAATCCCACATGATTCCTTCTGCTCATTGATCTGAACAAGTGATGGGAGTGATTTGGCTAATTCGAATAAACTGAACTGCAGTATTGATTCCACCTTGAACAAGACCTCATCGTCTTTACTGGTTGAGCTGAAGTCACATGCGACATGTATATTCCATGTTTTGTTGATCAACACGTTGCAAGTCAACAGTTCATCACAATTTACATTAACACTTTTTCTTATATAAATATACACATGTAAAACTGTATTAAATATTCTCAATTATCTTCTAGTTTTTCTAAACATTAATATGTTAAGAAACACCAGTGTCTGAAGGTTCTCCGTGTGTTTCATATTCACCGGTTAACACCTTGTAAAGTAAATATTTCAGCATCATCAGTCTGTTTGTGAGCGCTGATTCCAAGGGAGTGCGCCATTTCACCACTTGATCAGAATACGCATCGTGTACAGTGTTTTTGTCGCTGGAATATAGTATTCCTTAGCCATTTAAACCTGTCCGTCTTCATCATAATAGTGACTTGAATGCTGCTGTTTTACGAGCGTATGAAGCTTTACATACAAGCAACAAGCAGACGCTTACACAATCATCTGTGTTTTAAGCGTTTGATACTATAGTCTGTCCACTTTAATTAGTCGTCTACTTTGGAGCTTGCCAATAATCAGCAGTTAACTCTGCATACCTTTTCTTTTTCGCATCGTGTAGAACAAACAGAACTCTACAAAATGACTACCATTTCTTCGTGATATCGATAATATATCACGCTTGAAATAACTTTGTAATTCTCTCCATATAAAACTTCATTACAGTTGTTTCATGTACCGGGACTCAATTGCATAGGAAGTCGTCATAATGTATTCGTGTTGTCTAGTACAAAGGTCAACAATGCCGTGTACGGTCATAGAGGCGTGCGCGGTTTATCATCTGGCAATTTCACTGGGCATGGGATATAAGCGACCCTCCCACGGACCGCCTGTTATTACTGTATTTGGCATCAATGACCTTTGTGCCAGTGAGAATGAATACATTATTACGTCACTCTATGTAATTGAGGCCCCGCACATAAACAACAATACTGGCGTTTTATATGGAGAGAATGAAAAAGTTAGTTTAAGCGTGATATATTATCCATATCACAGAAAAATGGTAGTCATTTTGTAGAGTTCAGTTTGTTATACAAACTGCAAAAAAGAAAATTGTTGCAGGGTTAACTATTGATTTTTGACAAGCTCCAAAGTACACGACTAATTAAAATGGACAGACTTTAGTACACCAATAATTCGCTGCATTATTTTCCTAGCTCATATCTAGACCAACACACGTCCAGGAGGTACACTTTTCGTTCATATCTAGACCTACAGATGCCCAGGAGGTACACTTTTCGTTCATATCTAGACCTACATACGAGCAGGAGGTATACACTTTTCGTTCATATCTAGACCTACAAACGTCCAGGAGGTACACTTTTCGTTCATATCTAGACCTACATAGGTCCAGGACGTACACTTTTCGTTCATATCTAAACCTACATACGTCCAGGAGATACACTTTTCGTTCATATCTAGACCTACATACGTCCAGGAGGTACACTTTTCGTTCATATCTAGACCTACATACGTCCAGGAGATACACTTTTCGTTCATATCTAGACCTACGTACGTCCAGGAGATGCACTTTTCGTTCATATCTAGACCTACATACGTCCAGGAGGTACACTTTCCGCTCATATCTAGACCTACATACGTCCAGGAGGTACACTTTTCGTTCATATCTAGACCTACATACGAGCAGGAGGTACACTTTTCGAGTCCGGTTTTTCCAACACTTCAGCAGTTTGCCAATAAACATCGAATTTCATATCACTTAACATATGTCTGTTGAATTCTTGTTTCCCTAACACCTCCTTCACCAGCTTTATAGACCCTGATAGTAAATCGTCCCCGGGGCTTATCCTATTGACAATCCTCTCTGTCAGCGCCTCTTTAGCCGTGAAACGTTTCCCCGAATACAAAAATAAACTGTAGGGCGGGGCCTGACGGGATCTTGCACCTGTAAAAATTGAAAAAAAGTCATCTACGAATTAGGAAATTGTTTACATGGATTTCAAACACAGAGCACGAGTCAATTCCTGTACTTCTCAATACACCCCAAATCACACGATTCAAGTTCATCAGTCGAACGTTGCCCATTTGGTGTCTTATGGATTGAGCGTCTTGTGGCTTGAAAGTCATA
Source organism: Hanleya hanleyi (assembly GCA_036873755.1). Lineage (NCBI taxonomy): Eukaryota > Metazoa > Mollusca > Polyplacophora > Lepidopleurida > Hanleyidae > Hanleya > Hanleya hanleyi. The sequence goes on along the minus strand of JAVTVY010035731.1, from coordinate 19,753 downwards.
TGCATATGTTACAAGGCTTGTACGTCTTATGCCTATTATCCGGGTGATAGCAGGTGCTTCCAAGTGAACTAGGAGAACAACTTGTTCGACCATTCAGTATGTATACCTACCTTACCAGCTACATCGCCCAGGGAGGTAATCGTATACCAAGGAAAATCTCATTAAGGGAAAACCAACCTCGTTCTGTCCTCATTACTCGCAGATCGTGTGTCATGGTCAAAAAAGCACCTCCGGCAAATGCGTGAACTTCAAATATGTATAGAGCATTGTTGAATATAATAATATACATGCGAGAGATGGGTAAAACAGAATATTTCATTTGAATATTAACGTATACAAACTTGAGTGAAAATCGAAGAGGAAGCAGTTAAAACCAGAAAGATTGCAATGCATGCTGTCTTGATAATATTTCGCGAAGTGTCATTTTTGTTCCTCACGTAAACTTGCAGGATAAATTGATATAAAGATGGAGTGAGGATTATAAGAATTAATATATGCCCTTTAACCAACCAAAACGTGTCGCTAGTTAGCAGCATTAATAAGTCTCAGTATTTTTCTTGACTGGACCGATGGAAAACCCGTGCGTTGTCGCAGAGTCTGAAACTTTGATGGCCGAGGGGCCAAAGCACTTCGCCCTTGAAACATTTTGGGTGAAGTCGCGATAGTGCGAAGACACGAAGGGATATAATAAAACGCGAAGCGATAACGCGAAGATGCGAAGCGATAAAATAAAACGCGAAGCGATAACGCGAAGCAATACTGAGAATACGCGAAGCGATGAAATAAAACGCGAAGCGATAACGCGAAGATGCGAAGCGATAGTGCGAAGACGCGAAGCGATAAAATAAAACGCGAAGCGACAATGCGAAGATGCCAAGTGATAGTGCGAAGTCGCGATATTGCGAATCGATAACGCGAAGATGCGAAGCGATAATAAGATGCTAAGCGATAATGCAAAGTCGCGATATTGCGCGAATATCGCGGGATATTGCGCGATATTGCAAAGACATAACGCGATACTTCGCAATATCGCTCAATATCGTGCAATATCCCGTGACTTCGCATTATCGCTTAGCATCTTCGCGTTATCGCTTCGCATTTTATTTTATCGCTTCGCGTCTTCGCTCTATCGCTTCGCATCTTCGCTTTATCGCTTCGCGTTTTATTTTATCGCTCGTGTCTTCGCACTATCGCTTCGCGTTTTTGCACCATCGCGACTTCGCCCAGAATGTTTCACGGGCGAAATGCGATGGCCCCTTTCGGCCATCATATGAAACATACTTTGTGGGCTTATATACTTTGTTATTAGATAAGGGGGAAATGAGAGATACAGCTTACCATTCATAGCCGCTATTGTAATCACTGGGAAAATCAGAATTCGCTTGAATGTAAATTGTAGTATAGCTTCCCGAATTCGGCATATTTTTCAGGGTGTGTCGACACCCAATCTAGGTCAACACCATTACTGTAATATTTCCCTTCACCAGTTGTTATTAGAACCTTCACATTGGGGTTCCTGAAATCAACAAGAAATGGAAAACAAGAATCAAAATTGGCTTTAGGATACGCCCGCACAACAATTTGGCCTAAATTTTATTAGGCCTATGTCACACATCTACCCCAAATATATCCCTCAACACAAAAAATAGCTCTATCGAGATTTCTTGATTTTTGTGTCACAGTGACCTTGATCTTTGACCTCAAGTTTGTCACAAATTTTCGATTTTTGATGAGTTTCTGATTTTGGGGTCACAGCGACCTTGACCTTTTCCTCGTATTATATCCACTCACATTTTCTTAAAATTATTTTCTGCGTTTAGACCACGGTGACCTTTGTCCTATATCTCTACAATCGAACATTTAGATAACCCAGGGAGATTATTCTTTGGAAATAGAGTAGAATGTTGAGAGCTCAAACTTTCAAGGAAGACCCGAACCCTCAAAAAGGAAAACGGACGTGAATATTATATTTCTACGCGATTTTGTTAGTCACGCTTCGCCGTCTTTGCCATTGAACACATGCATGCATTGTTCACGCATGTTCAATAAAAAGTTGTGTGCAGAACGTGGAAAGAACAGATATTTTACAGATAAATGTATACTATATACATATACTAATCTCTCGACGAGATCCATTTCATTATGCAGTAGTGTCAGGAATTCAATATTGAATCTGTTTTCATCTTCTTTCATGTGTATCACTGCTACGCTGTCGTTCTCAACATATTCAGTTTGTATTAGTGACATGGTTGTCATACGCTTTGGCCTAGAGTACAGACTTGGCATTTTATGCCATGGTATATATTGTTTGCAGGCATCCTGTGAATGACGAATTGTGGCAGAGATGGCCAACCATAAGCATGTGTAGGTCGGTGTGGGGGAACGTGTTGTACGGCATACTCTGTAGGCCCCCCATAAGGGAAAAATAGTGGGATATTGCATTGAGGAAAATGAGAAATACTGGGTGAAATTTTCATGGCACTGGATTTATGATTTCGGGAAATAGGCAAAATGACGGGAAATATTGGGGTATTTTATTGGGGAAAATGAAGAGAATTGGGTGAAATAATTGGTGAATATATGGAGATGATTAAGAGAAAAAGAGGGAAGACTGGGGATCTGATCAAGATTAGATGATATGGATATATATGTAAAGAAGATATAATGCGGAATTACCGATGGCTATGCGTCATTGGCATGAGGGAGTATGTGTAGGGCGGTGTGGGGGAACGCGTGGCACGGCATACTCTGTATGGGATCGGATCAAAATTAGATGATATGGATACAGATGTAAAGAAGATATAATGGGGAATTACCGATGGCTATGCGTCATTGGTAGGAGGGAGCATGTGTATGGCGGTGTGGGGGAACGGGTTGCACGGCATACTCTGTATGACCTGTGCCCATTGTAATACGATGGAGTGCCCAATCAAACCAAACCAAACCACATGTACCAGATATCCGTTCAAGCAGTCTAACGCTGACCGATAAAGGGCCGAAGTGCTGAAGAAAAAGCCCTTCTGAGAAAAAACCCGTTCTCAGGACGTAATAGTTATCGCCTGAGACAGAGGGGTTCATGCTGAATGAACACTCACACCAGTCCGATTTGAATACCGAGGTCGCGAAGCGACCGAGGTATTTAAATCGGACTGGTGTGAGTGTTCATTCTGCATGTACCCCGATGTCGAAGGCGATAAATAACCTACACAATGGCCGTATTGTATGGTGGCCGATAAGGGACATCGCTAGATATGTGGTTTGGTAACACGAAGGCAGGATGCGAAGCGCGAAGGCAGGATGCGAAGCGCGAAGTCCAAACACGAAGGCAGGATGCGAAGTGCGAAGGCAGGATGCGAAGCGCGAAGGCAGGATGCGAAGCGCGAAGTCCAAACACGACTTCGCGTTTCGCATCCTGCCTTCGCGCTTCGCGCTTCGCATCCTGCCTTCGTGTTTGAACTTCGCGCTTCGCATCCTGCCTTCGCGCTTCGCATCCTGCCTTCGCGTTTGAACTTCGCGCTTCGCATCCTGCCTTCGCGCTTCGCATCCTGCCTTCGTGTTTGAACTTCGCGCTTCGCATCCTGCCTTCGCGCTTCGCATCCTGTCTTCGTGTTTGGACTTCGCGCTTCGCATCCTGCCTTCGCGCCTCGCATCCTGCCTTCGTGTTTGAACTTCGCGCTTCGCATCCTGCCTTCGCGCTTCGCATCCTGGCTTCGTGTTTGGACTTCGCGCTTCGCATCCTGCCTTCGTGTTACCACCATAAATTTTCCAGTATTCTTAATGCTGAGAGATTTTGTTACCGACAACTGATTGATTTAGTCAAATTTATTATCAAGGCTGGGGATTTAAAAAATTTGATCCTTTATTTTTTTTCCTGTTTAGTTTTAATTTTGCGTCCAACTTCATTTGTCGTCCTCCATATTTTGTAATCATATTCTGGTCCTGTGATACAATTATATATATCAGTATTTAATATGTTAAGTTTCTGTGATACAGTATGATATGTAATACTATTATGCTTGGTTTCTGTGAAACATTTATTGTATGTTTTCCAATCTTATGTAAAATTTCCGACCATATTATTATTGTATAGCAGATGTCGTGATTGATATGAAGAATTTCCGACGATATATCCGACGTTAAAATATTGACGGATGACGCTGTCTTCAATAAAATCGAGCATAAATGAACTATACTTTGAATCAAGAAAATCAGCGATTTTGACTGTATCGAGTGACGAAATGGTTCCGGTAATAAAGAAAGACTGGTCTTGTACTCGTGTATCTAAGCGTATACAGACTTTATTCTTCATGTAAACCATCCCGACGAGAAAGGCGACTATACTCTGATCTCGGCATTGGTAAATAAAATAATTCAAATGGCGGCCTGGCCTCGCTTTCATCGGGTCATGCGCAGTGGCACTTGTTTTGACTTCGCGCTTCGCATCCTGCCTTCGTGTTTGGACTTCGCGCTTCGCATCCTGCCTTCGCACTTCGCATCCTGCCTTCGTGTTTGGACTTCGCACTTCGCATCCTGCCTTCGCGCTTCGCATCCTGCCTTCGTGTTTGGACTTCGCGCTTCGCATCCTGCCTTCGCGCTTCGCATCCTGCCTTCGTGTTTGAACTTCGCGCTTCGCATCCTGCCTTTGCGCTTCGCATCCTGCCTTCGTGTTTGGACTTCGCGCTTCGCATCCTGGCTTCGTGTTTGGACTTCGCGCTTCGCATCCTGCCTTCGTGTTACCAAACCACATACCTGAAACAATGCAGCGATGTCCCTTATCGGCCACCATAGTATTGTGTAACACATCATGGTTGTTTCAGGACAAATAACACATTTGCATACGAAACATAACTTCCACAACCCGTTTGACTGGTCCGTAACTCTCACGTTATCGTTACAAAGATTTGTAACAAAAAGATATATGTAATTGATATATATACGTGTCACAATCTACATTACGTGAAACACATATGAAGCAAAATATGCAGACATACAAATTACATATCACTATGTTCATACGCATGATCTCATACTATGCCTATAATTAAGGGTTGACCAGTCTCACCTCTGTACTACATGTACATGTGTATACACATGCTAGTTGTGGTGTAACCTGTTTTCAGGGAAGGACTTGCTGCAGGGTTAGTTTACCTGATCAGTAGATACACATGGCGAGGTATGCATGTGGGGAACATTTACAAACAACTGATGAGTTTACACTATACATTTTTGATTTTCAATCACAGTTTGAATGCTGAATGTGATTTCATGGTATGAAGGTAATAAACTGCTTGTCATTTAATTCTTCTTTGACATGGGCAAAAAATGTTGCCAAGTTTTGTTTTAGTATTTCAGACTCAAATGGGAAATTGATATTCTGACTTTGCCATTTCTCAGACAGCCACTATGACCGATTGGACTAGGGTCTTAAGGCCTTTGCGATGGCATCCACATATCAGTGGTAACAACAACAACAGTATTGCGAAAGAGATGAAGGGGGTATATAATTATTGGTCATGAAATCCCAAGTAATTAAAGTTTGAAATTTTGGAGAAAAATATTTGTGGTGTAATTATGAAAACATGACGCAAAAGAATTTGCCAAAATATGAAATATCGCTTTCGACTAACAGACGTTGAAAGAGTGATGTAAATGAACATGAACATATTAGGTTTGACATGCGCGAATAAAAATCGATTTTCCTGCATCATATGAAGGTGAATACAACTGACATGTCTGACCCACGTGCATTTGAGTTCGCCATTTTGGATTGGAAACGGTGATCTTGTAAACCTAGCACAAATGTGGATATTTCTAAGCGTAGAAAGATGGGAAATACTACATTTTTGGATGATACTAAGCTGAGGTCCCTGCAACAATGATTAGTCGGTCTGAAAGGTTTCTATTAAAGGTAATGTTGCAAGATTTATCATATTTACCAGGACATCAGCGCGAGTTTTCCGTCACCAACGTAACCGGAAGTGCTAAACATTCCTCCGCAGCGCTCGGGAAGAAGAACACATCATTGGACAACCTCCCGGGCCCCCAGCGCATGCTCCATTTCGCAGGCTCCAATAACATCCCTGCCTCCAATAGCGAAAGTTGACCTTTACTACGTTGCTATGACGTATAGGGGAAACCAACCAACGCACGGTTCAGTTTGAATCCGACCAAACGACTCCTTTAGTGTTGCACATGAGCGAACTACTTTTCATATGCTCTGTCCAGATAAACAGGGAAAATTATCTCCAGATAATTCTTTTTAACGCTAGGTCAACGGAGGTATTATGCAGACTTGAAAAGTAATCAAAATTTCGTTAAACATCTATTTTACTATATATGATGTCACTTCCGGCGATGTGCGAGAAGGCCCCGAATCCGGTCCAAAAATCTGACTGGTGGCTGGGGTGTTATTAGACCCCCAGCGAGGTGGTTGATCATTGGATGTAATATTAAAAAGGAAATAAGCCTGTACTAAATAGTGAAATATTTTATAATGCATAAAACGAGATATTTTGACGTTAGAAGAAATACTCTAATGAAATAAATTTTGAACATAGGTGCTGAACTTCTTACTTCCGGCGTAATGGATTCCAATGTAGTAATTCGCCGGCGGGTCTATTGTTCCTGTATGACAGTTGAAGAAAAATTCAGATTTACAGGTAAATAAAATGACGATTTATGAACAACTGAAGAGGAGTAGTACTACATGTAATTGTGCACGTTTATATGTCTTCTGATCAACGATCGGACAGGAATAAAATTAGATTCTGTGCTTTTTCCTTGGACTGATTTGGGGTTTGGTGGTGGTGTTACGTAAGGTATGTACATTTCAAGACGGTGTACAAAATGCTGCGAGATTTAAACTTACAAGTAAATTATAACATTTAGCAAATGGATAATTTATTTTATATTACGAACTAATCTCTATCATGTTATATATGTAAAAAATAGTTGGCTAGTTTTATTCAATTTTTGGGATGAAAACCACGTGTATGGTGGGCTGTTGGTGCATGATGTTACACGTGTGGTACTGTTGGAGGAAATTGTGAATCAGTCAATAGTTTTTCGTGATATTATGGATCATCGCAAACATAGAAGATACAGGAGAAATTTTGGTAGTGCCAGTGGAAGGCCAGTTGGTAGTGGTATTACAGGTCATGCCATGCCAACTGAAGAAAATGATGTGGAATCGGTGGAGTCATCGAGCCTGCGGCTATTCAAGGTCTTACCATCAGATGGCAGACTTCTACCTCCGAGACAGATGAGTAGTGGGGAAAGGGCAAATCTATTAGTATAAACTGTGCAGGGCCATGTTGTAGGTATAGGGAAAATGGTGGAGAATAAGGGATATTGTTATAGTTATAGTGGGTAAGAAATGGCCGTAATGTTAGAGGTATAGGGAAATGAGGGGGAAATAAGGGATAATGTTACAGGTATAGGGAGGATGAAATGAGGATGGTTGATGCAATGGATGACGTCACATTTAGAGAGTAGTGGAGGGGTCTTGGATTGTACGTTTTGGGCTTGAGGCGGGCCATCCTTGGTCCAATTGGATCATGTGAGGTATGAAGCATTCCTGAAGATTTGTGTTCTCATTCCTTAACAATACTAAAACACCATGGGTTTTATGGCCCACCATACTTTTTATGCCTGCTTCAAAGTAGTCTGGCAACTTTCACAAATGGCTGCCTTCCCTGCTGTAATTTGGATATATTCAGAAATCTAGTAAATTCTTCTTTAAATAGCACAACACTTGACAGTCTGATTTTATTTGCCCATGTCAAAGTTGTTGATTGGAGGAAGATACTTTTGTGTAGTTCAGTATATTTCATAGTCTTCAAAAGTTGTGGTCATGGCAAAAAGTCATCAAAGCAACAGGTGAGATTTTTATTTCAAATTTAGTGTACAAGTTCTTCTTTCAGTGATATCATAAGCTGTGATACTTGGAGAACTTACAGGTTCACCATGGTCACTCATTTACTCCAATAACTGGCATTCTCCCTCAGTTCACATTTACCACATTTTGGCCACTGTCAAATATGGATGCCATCGCAAAGGCCTTAATGCTAGCCCTTGTTGGCGTGACCAGGGGATGCTCACGCCATTGGGTCGGAGAAACCAAGCTACAGCGCACGGCAAACAGCAAAATTCAACTCATGAAATTCGACCCAAATACATGAGTAAATACGTACCTTATTCCATCAACTTATCCATATACACACACAATCTGCTTACGAAAGCACAGAGGGTAGAAAAAAAAACAACAAGTGACTCGGGATTGTTGTTGTTTCTCGGCACATATCAAAACGCCCTTCCTGCCACGCCATCTTTCTTTCCTTTCCTTTGCGCGCGCACGAGGATTACCCAATATTCAAACCGCGCACGTGTTCGGAAAGAAATTCGACCACTGGCAAACAACATGTACGCTTCAAGTCCCATAACATGCTTTTGAAACACACGCACTCTTGAATATTCCTTTTCGGTGTGTAGAGTTTAAACTAAAATCAATTCGGACATACCGGAATCGATTGCCCTCATTAGAGCGTACATGTTCTTGGCAATTGACGAGCGTGTCTTGCCGAACACGTGTGCGGTTTGCATTTTTGGTAAACCCCTCCGCGAGAGTCTCGGGCTTCCGCAAAACAACACCATTCTCAAAGAGAGCCGTGTCTACCCACGGGAGACCAAAGCGACTCTCATGTAAACTGGTGACATTTTTGAATCTCCAATCTCAAAGCGAGGCAGCATGACATCACGCGCTCGGCCGGGACTATTCTCCCGCGGGTAGACACGCAAAATGGTACATCTTCAGACAATTTATGACCTAACCCAAAGATCACAAGATCATTATTGTTTAGCATCATCAGACAAACAAGAATAGTACGATCAGACAACATGCAGGCGAAAATACGATATAATTGACGTAATTCGTTGTTTTCCGCGTTTCAATGGTTGATTTTCAATGCAGAATCTAGGTCAACTAAATGTATGTCTGCTGCTTCAAACGAGTAGGCCATAAATAAAGTTCAACGTTCAGTTTTATTTTTTTAACAACAAAACTTGCATAATGATAGCAACAAAAGTACATATCATAGGGCGTGTGAACAGTACTATGTAGTGAATGAAGAACAGAAATGCTGCAACTGCCTTGCCCTGATCAAGTACATGTCACGCTAAGAACCTGGCATAGGTAATAAATTTTCCGAAGATGTACCGTCTTGCGGTAGACACGGCTCTCTTTGAGAATGGATCGGAACAGTGCGAACTACTTCCTGTATTAGATAACTCGCTTTCACGGCCAAGTATACATACCGACAATAATTTGTTCGCGATTGATATGCTCCGAAACGGAAAGAGTCATTTTCCAATTATATAGCCCACGTTATGTTTAGCAATTCGCTTCTAACTCGGCGGAGTCAGCAGGTCAATGACAAGCCGGACACAGACGGTGAAAATCATACGCCGCCTACTCACCCCCCAAATTTTGGGGGGATGGCTCCCATTTACACGTGAGACTCTTTCTCGCAGTAGGGAGTCTCGCGAGACGAGAATGAAAACAACACATGCTCACGGAGTTGAGCATGGAAGACGTTATGTTTGTCCAGAGAAACAACTACAACCCCGAGTCATTTATTTTTTCCTACCCTCTGTGCCTTCGTGAGGAGTTTGTGTGTGTACAGTATTGAAGTTGGTGGTATAAGGTACGTTTTAAATATCTATTTCTGTCGAATTACATCAAATGGAATGTTGTTGTTGCCCGCGCGCTATAGCTTGGTTTCTCCAACGCAATGGCGTGAGCATCCCCTGGTCACGCCAACAAGGGCTAGTCTTAATGCTAATATTGGCGTATTAAAGCTTATTATGACCTGTACTGTGCAAACTACGATAAACGCTGTGGCCGAATATATTCACAAATCATGTGAAGCTATGAGTAAACCATTGTAATATGTGGAATTAGTAAAGAATTATTTTTAAAATATGACATGAACATGTAGGAAAAATAAATTATTATAAATGTAATAGAATTATAGCTTAACTCAATTTCAGGCAGATCTGCACAAAAAAAATTGAAGATTACCTTTGTTTGTGTCAATGCCTCATTGAGCTAGCCTATTTATTTTACAGATTATCTTAAATGATAAATAATATTGAAAAAGAAATATGAAATTATATAGTATGTTTATATATATGTAGCTTTTATAGCTAATTAGCATTGTGTATGGCTTACATATATTACTGCAATCGATTATAGGCTATGTTAAATATATTTACATTTGTATGGATAGATTCAGATTGTCAATTAAAAATATTTTGCATTAAAAATATTAACAATGTATAAATAATTGGATTGGCCAAATAATTTTCAGCCTATGTTAAATTAATTTAAACTTTACGTTTAACTTGCCATGCTCAGCAATCCATATATACAAATTAATTTGAATTATATATTACCAGAAGTGGGTAATCAAAATTAATGTCTGAGCATGGAGAATATAGGCTCAATGGTCAAAGTAGGTGGGAGAGCTTTATTGACCACTCAACTACTCACTCCACTGGTAGTGAATGGTAGTCCAGCAGAGCCTCATTGACCTGTCATTAGCCCAGCCACAGCCACTGTCCTGACAAAGGCTTTTTCCTCCGAACAGGCTTCTCTGACTGGGTGGCAACACTTCGGGTACTGTTGGATCTAGACTGCTTCAACGGATATCTGGTACTCTTCCTCAAAGCGTATGACAACCATGGCACTGATATAAACTGAATTTGTTGAGAACGACAGCGTAGCCGTGATACACATGAAAGCAGATGAAAACAGATTCAATATTGAATTCCTGACACTACTGCATAATGAACTGGATCGCGTAGAGAGGTTAGTATGACTGTGTATATAGTATAAATCTGTATAGGCCTACGGTACGCTTACAGTTGTAACCTGGGGTATTTTATGGTCCTACTTCATAGATTATCGAAATATATTGTTTAGGGGGGTAGGGGGATGCAAGAAGTTTTTTTCTTGTGGTTCGGGAGGGGGTGCTTACTATTCTTACTGGTCCAATCATGCTTATAGGCCTACCTTTTTACTAGCTTAACCCTATCTGGCCTGGATTTTTTGGGACCTGTTGTAGCCTCCCCCCCCCCTTTTAATGATTTTCCTTACCCCTTGAGCTAGGGGGTTGAAACTTACCAGACTATACCCTTGGGTCAAGCTCTATCAGAAAATGTAAAAAAATCCAAGATAACCGCTTTGATGACGTCACAGTGACGTCATTTTCAAAACCTTTTTATTTTCAAAAAAAAATTATTTATGCATTTTCTTCGCAAAAACTGTATGATAAATTAGTAAATATTAATGCGATGTGAAATAAAATAGTTTTTGCTAACTTTTCATCGAGGAAAAGCAGAAATTTTGAAGAAATATGACAAGAACATTACTTTTCCGGTACCCCACGTAGACGCCATCTTGAATTTTCCAATGATCCTCTGCTCGGGCGGTTATGTAAATAGGCTCAAAATGACCCCAATATGATAAACTATGAAGTCACGGAGTTTCAGCTCTCCATTTTTTGTCGTTCCGGAGATGGCGCAGAAAGTTTGGTTGGGGGAGAGGGGGGGGGGGGGGTATTTTGCCCAGACGGGGGATGGGGAACACTTTGTTTAGTGCCTCAAGCACATTCCAAGGTGGGCTTCTGGGGATTCGACCACATGTATTGGCAACATTTTGGGATAACCTCTCTCTGGAAATTAAAGAATATTGCATGTAATATAATCAATCTGATTAAAACTCAGATTTGATAAACGCTCCTATATCTGACATGTCGCTAATTAGGGACATGTCAGATATAGGAGCGGTTATTAAGTCTGAGTTTCAATCAGATTGGTAATATAATATGTGTGATATGCATATAGAGGCATGACAATAATAGTCTTTTTGGCATCATAAAATGCAGATGTGTATGTATATGATCGCCTCTCGATTTGAGAACTTTATCTTGAATACCATATATACTGATGAACCGGACTTGTATCGCATGTGCATGTTCTCCAGATCACTACGTTAAGCTTTCAATTTGTCGCCAATTGCTTGTTGCCCTCAAACGTTCCTTCATCTACCAGGGCCCTATTCAATTATCTCCAAGTCCGAGGGGTTCTCTGTGCTTTGCACGGTTCATGTTCACGCTTTATTACAGTTAGAAACCAACGTATCGGTATTATGATTACACACAGTTACAAAAAGCAGAAAATCATTGAAAATAAAAAAAATGTGGGTGGATACAATACGAGGAAAAGGTTTGTCGAGCACCAAATATGAGGTCAAGGTCACTGTGACCCCAAAATCAGAAACTCGTTAAAAATCGATTTTTTTGTCTGTAGATACATTAATTTTTAGGGAAGAGACGACGTGTCACGTGCCAGACTTGAGATCAAAGATCAAGGTCACTGTGAGACAAAAATCAAGAAATCGTGATAAAGCTATTTTTTTGTGTTATGGGATATATTTGGGGGAGATATGTGTGACATGGGCCTAATAAAATTTAGGTCAAATTGTTGTGCCGGCGTACCTCGAAGCCAATTTTGACTCTTTCAATTTTCTTGTTGATTTCAGGAACCCCAATGTGAAGGTTCTGAAGGGAAATATTACAGTAATGGTAGTGACCCAGATTGGGTGTCGACACACCCTGAAAAATATGCAGAATTCTGGAAGCTACTGCAATTTACATTCAAGCGAATTCTGATTTTCCCGGTGATTACAATAGCGGCTATGAATGGTAAGCTGTATCTCTCATTTCCCCCTTATCTAATAACAAAGTATGTAAGCCCACAAAGTCTGTTTCATATGATTGCTGAGAGGGGCCATCGCATCTCGCCCTTGTAACAATTTGGGCGAATCGCGATAGTGCGAAGACGCGAAGCGATAAAATAAAACGCGAAGCGATGACGCGAAGATGCGAAGCAATAAAATAAAACGCGAAGCGATAATGCGAAGACGCGAAGCGATAAAATAAAATGCGAAGCGATAACGCGAAGATGCGAAGCGATAGTGCGAAGACGCGAAGCGAAGATGCGAAGGGATAATGCGAAGACGCTAAGCGATAACGCGAAGTCACGATACTGCGCGAATATCCCGGATATTGCACGATATTGTGCGATATTGCGAAATATCGCGTTATATCTTTGCAATATTGCTCAATATCGCGCAATATCCCGCGATGTTCGCACAATATCCCTTACCAAAATATAAGGCTCCTGGCAACTACTTGCAGTAATGTTGCCGCAATATTTCGGCAATATTACCGCAACTATGTTAATTTAAATATGAAAAGCGACCATGTTGTGGCAATATTGCCAGAAAGAAAACTTCCGGAAACACGGTATAGGATAAACTGGACAGTGACCATGTTGCGGCAATATTACTGCAATATTGCCAGAAAGAAAACTTTCGGCAACACTGCAGGATAACCTGGAATGTGACCATGTTGCGGCAATATCACCGCGATGTTGTGGCAATATTACCGCAATATTGCCAGAACAGAAACTCATGAGAATATTGCAGTTGACATGTATATTTACAGCACATTCACATATTATTGGCATGCTAATGAGGCTGCCTCGCACTTGTGCAGCAGATTCACTGCGATGAGCACGCAGCAAGATCCATGTGAACAAATCGCAGCAAGCACAGACCAAGATCCCAATGCAAAAGCACCAGTTGATGACAACTGATTTATGTCACAGGATATAACTGGAATGCTGGCTACCCAGGTGATGGGAGCACTAGATTCCATCAGAGACTAACAATAGTCATTCTGTGAATTCGATATTAGTTATGATTATATGAACCAGTGTATGTTGGCCACATTCTAGTTTAATTTATTGGTGTCAAATTGTCAAGATAATTGTTATTTAAAACCATTTGTGTTCAAATACTGGAAATCAGTTAAATCGATATGGTTTGAGAATATTGCCACAATTTCACCAGAAATTGTCACCGCAAGAAAGGGTTGTGGCAATATTGTTGCCAGAAAAAGGGTTGTGGCAATATTCTAAAGATTGAACTGTTGCCGCGATGTCGCCAGAAATTGTTGCCGCTAGCGGTGACAATGTCAAACCCTGTTTCTCCCAGTTCTGGCAACAAAATTATTATTGCCGTAATATTACCCCAATATTACCGCAACATTTTAATTTTGATAAGGGATCACGACTTTGCATTATCGCTTCGCATCTTATTATCACTTCGCATCTTATTATCGCTTCGTATCTTCGTTATCGCTTCGCAATATCGCGTTTTATTTTATCGCTTCGTGTCTTCGCACTATCGCGACTTCACCCAAAATGTTTCAAGGGCGAAGTGCGATGACCCCTCGGTCATCATAGTTTCAAACTCGGCAAGAACGCTCGGGTTTTCCATCGCTCTAGTCTAGAAAGATACTGAGATTGATTAATGCTGCTACCTAGCGACACGTTTTGGTTGGTTAAAGAGCATATATTAATTCTTATAATCCTCAATCCAACTTTATATCAATTTATCCGGCAAGTGTACGTGAAGAACAAAAATGACAATTCTCGAAATATTATCAAAACAGCATGCATTGCAAACTTCCTGGTTTTAACTGCTTCCTCTTTGATTTTCACTTAAGTTTGCATAAGCTTACGTTATATTAATTATATTCAAATGAAATGAAATGATCTCTCACATGTATATTATTATATTCAACAATGCTCTATACATATTTGAAGGTCACGGATTTGCCGGAGGTGCTTTGTTGACCATGGCACACGATCTGCGAGTAATGAGGACAGAACGAGGTTGGTTTTGCCTTAATGAGATTTTCCTTGGTATAAGATTACCTCACTGGGCGATGGAGCTGGTAAGGTAGGTACTGAATGGTCGAACAAGTTGTTCTCCTCGTTCACTTGGAACCACCTGCTATCACCCGGATTATAGGCATAAGACACCCAAGCCTTGTAACATATTATGCATATGGATTTCAAGCCAGAAGACGCCGAATGGGCAACGTCCGACTAGTGAACTAGAATTGTGTGATTTGGGGTGTTCTGCGAAGTACAGGAATTGAGTCTTGCTCTGTGTTTGAAATCCATGTAAACAATTTCCTAATTTTTCGATTTTTACAGACGCAAGATCCCATCAGGCCCCGCCGAACATTTTATTTTTGTGTTCGGGAAACGTTTCACGGCTAAAGAGGCGCTGACAGAGAGGATTGTCAATAGGATAAGTCACGGGGACGATTTACTATCAGAGTCTATAAAGCTGGGGAAGGAGGTGTTAGGGAAACAAGAATTCAACCGACAAATGTTAAGTGATATGAAATCCGATGTTTATCGGCAAACTGTTGAACTGTTGGAAAAACCGGACCCGAAAAGTGTACCTCCTGCTCGAATGTAGGTCTAGATATGAACGAAAAGTGTACCTACTGGACGTATGTAGGCCTACATATGAACGAAAAGTGTACCTCCTGGACGTGTGTAGGTCTAGATTTGAAGGAAAAGTGTACCTCCTGCTCGAATGTAGGTCTCGATATGAAAGAAAAGTGTACCTCCTGGACGTGTGTAGGTCCTGGACGTGTGTAGGTCTAGATGATGTCGGAAAATTAACGCAGCGATTGATTGGTGTACTAGTATCAAACGCTTAAAAACACAGATGATTGTGTAAGCGTTGTATGCTTGTATGTACAACTTTATACGCTCGTAAAACAGCAGCATTCAATTCAATATTATGATGAAGACAAATAGGTATAAATGGCTAAGGAATACTATATTCCAGCGATAAAAACACTCTACATGACGCGTATTCTAATCAAGTGGTGAAATGGCGCACTCTACAAAATGATTATATCCATTGAGAACAACGCTCACAAACAGACTGTAATGATGCTGAAATATTTACTTTACAAGGTGTTAACCGGTGAATATGAAACACACGAAGAACCTTCAGAGACTGGTGTTTCTTAACATATTAATGTTTAGAAAAAAACAGAAGAAAATTGAGAATATTTAATACAGTTTCACATTATGGAATTTTCGGTCTTCAAGACGACATAGGCTTGTGCGCGGTCTTAAGATGTTGTAACGCGAAGTCGTCCGCAGACTCGGGTGATGGTCTCCATAAAACCCGTACAATGATCGATTCCAAGGTCCGGCTTCTGAGATTTCTCGAAGACTTGATAGCCTCTTTAAATGAGACAGGATACAACAAAAACGGAGTTCATGTCTGTTGAATATTAAGCCGATTTATTGTAAATTCATTCCACCTAGATTAGGAATGATCGGCGGCATTTGGCAGGCAGACTAACACAACTCCATTAACATTGTAAACAGTTATTTTCAGAACTGGAGATAGTAACATCTATCATCGGAGACATGGTGATATTAGCCTCTGTTGAGACCCGATGGTATTGGCCTGCCTGTATGTTCCGGTCATCTCTTTTTATACAGTCCTATAGATTACAGGGTCGAGTTAACTCTAAACTAAATTCTGATATCTTTGGTGCCGCTTATAGACAAGCGGATCAGGGAAATGTCACATTACGTAAACACGGTCGTCAAACCAAGGATAATTCAGTACACTTACATAAGCAGTTTCTATGTTATCCTGTATAAATTTGAAATTACACAACTGTTTCTCACACATAGTTGTGTTCACAATAACTGCCCTAAAGGGTCATGAAATAGAATTTCGGAAATAGTTTTGTCAAAACACATCATCATATAGCATGCACAAATTATATAAAAATCGGTAGATCAAAAGTCGAACTTCATGCAATTATATGGTGGCTATGAAGTCTACCTTTACGTGAAAGTATGGTGGCTAGAAATCACTCTTTCACAACATGTATATATTATATAAGAAAAATTGTTAATGTAGATTGTGATGAACTGTTAACTTGCAACCTGTTTATCAACAAAACATGGATGTCGTATGTGAGTTCAGCTCAAACCAGTAAAGACGATGAGGTCTTGTTCAAGGTGGAATCAATACTGCTGTTCAGTTTATTCGAATTAGCCAAATCACTCCCATCACTTGTTCAGATCAAGGGGCAGAATCATATGGGATTCTAACAGAACAGAAATACCCTGCAATGAAACAATGGATTTGTTTTAACTAAAGATTAATTTGTGGTGAATAAATTTTGTTTGTAGTTGATGAACACGTGTGTGATGTAATCATTCCACTTCTAAATATCATTTACATCGTATCTGACTAGGCAAGCATATATATATATATATCATCGGTGAATTTGATATTGGCAATCAATTTATTTGACTGAACATAAAATTATATCTTTGAGTTTAAAATAGTTATTCGATGATTAATAAAGATGAATATAACTCTAATTAAATAAATACATGTATTGTATATCATTTTACTTGTCAGACCTGAGTGTCAATTATCTCTGAATTCAGTACACCAAGTATCCTAGGTATTTGTAAAGATGATACTCTTCAAGTTATATAGCCTCTCAATTACTGCGGTCAACACACACACAAAACCAGCATAAATGGTCAAGAAAAAAATAAGAACCCCCCAAATTTGAACACTTTACAGCTCATGACTGAAAAACAGCTTCCTGTTATCCAACACCATACCGATGCCATTCATTGGACACCAGAGACAGCTAATCTTCTATCCACAGCTTCGATTTCTCGTATTCAAGAGCAGGAAAACTAATTAGGAATCTCGATATAAACTCGTTAAAAATCTCTAACACTATTTATAACCTTTCTCAGTATAAATTAACTGACCCGGAAGTGTCGTTATTGGGAAGGGGTACCGACCCCTATTCTCTCTGGACCCGAAGAAATCATCCAGAACCTTTCAGATATTGACATCTTTTTGCGGCGAGTCGAACTTAAAGCTGACATGACCTTATTTAATGCACGAATGGTGGCGAAAAAATATATATTCACAGATTATATAGCCCCTGTTGAATAATACCCGCCGGAACTAATCCAAATGAAAGTGCCGAGTTCACAACGTCATTCTGCCAACTACTCATCCGAGTAGAGTTGCCTACACCGCATATATAAAGCCGGAGTCAGCCGCGGACCTTGTCAGTCTGAACCGGTCCGTGTAACCTTGCACAGTTCAATTTTCGTTTTTTTTGTTTTTGTGTTCTCAAAATCAAAAATTGAAAATTGACCGTCAATTTTCAATTTTCGTTTTTTGTTTTTGTGTTCTCAAAATCAAAAATTGAAATTTGACCGTCAATTTTCAATTTTCGTTTTTTGTTTCTCAAAATCAAAAATTGAAAATTGATCGTCAATTTTCAATTTTCGTTTTTCGTTTCACTTGTCCCAAAAATGAAAATCAAATAATGAAAATTGCCTCGACTTGTCCGTTTTTCGTTTTTTGATTTTAACTTTGACTCGTCAATGTTAACTGCGCACGCGCAAGACTTATGTCACTTTCGGTTCGCGGAGTAGTATGGAAAGCGCAAATCGGATTGTTTCGAATTGTTTAGGCAGGTGTGGAGCATAATATGGAAAAACAGTAGGGGGGCAAGATGTGGGAGTTTCACTACACTATAGATCCCTGGAGCCAGGCATTCGAGCTAGAATATAATGGGCCAACTGCGCAAAAGCGAGTAGGCAATCGTGCAGCAGGTGTGAAGCATTATATGGAGAACAACGGGGTTGATACACATGGGAGTTTCATTAAAGTAGGGTAGTATAATAAATACGTGGGTACCCTAATCACATCTTCATTTTATCTAGCCAATTTCTACGTTCCCATTTCGAACTTCCCTTGATATATCTGGACCCCTTCAATGTTCAAATAACTTATAAATAGACACGAGACGTCACTGACCTCGAAAACATTTGAAATTCGAAATGGGTCGCACAAGAGTGTTATTGATTGGCTGACCTAATTAGTGGGCACCTTATTAGGAGGAAAGACGCCGCTAATAGAGGATGATATCACTCAACGTGACTTCATTCGCAATCGATGTACGCTCTGATTGGTTCTTCTGTCGTTAGTAGGTGAAATTTACACCTCGGATTTTGAACACTGAAGGGGTCAGATGAATCAAGGCAGGTTCGAAGTGGGAACGTAGAAATTGGCTCGCTAAAATGAAGATGCCTAATCATAACCCCCAAGGAAACTTCCCACATCGATGCGTTGAAGCGTTTGACACCCACACTTGCGTTGAAGCGTTTTTGACGCTGAACGTTGACGAGCATCTGAACGCTCCAACGATCCAGGTCCCAAAATAGAGAATGAAGATTGGACCTGAAGCGTTGAAGCATTCAGACGTCTGACATCAAACGTGGCGATTGTGTGCTTGTTTGAAATGGTGGTTTACGAGCCGCATACTTACTCTTATTGGTATTAAATCTTTGTTGGTATCTTTATAAATACTATATTTCAAATCAATAGCAAATAGCGGTTGTCTGCATGAATGCTGTTCGCTTTTGTAGCGCTCTAAACATCTATTTTTAGAAATGAGAAAATCTAAGACTGCGTTCTGATTGGCTCAGGCCTCAAGGCCAATAACCATTGAGAACAGCGGAATGCCACATATCCAGACCTGTCTGGTGCATCTTCACAAGTCCAGGTAAATCGTGAATCCCCGCACATAGACTGCAGTACTCTCTGTTAATTCAAGATATTAACAGACAGTGATAGTGTACTGTTCCAGCTGTCTCCCCTTCAGAGATTGGTCATTTGACTCCGCCATTTCAAACTAAGACGAGCATTTTCATTGGATCAATATTTATAGGAGCCACCCCAATCTTC